>VWYI01004853.1:0-81622 GCA_013399455.1 Anthoscopus minutus | reverse complement strand
TGGAGCTGTGGTGGCCAGGAGCTGTGGTGGCCAGGAGCTGTGGTGGCCATGGACCTGCCTCGCTCAGCCCATCCCTTCGGGGCAGATGAGCTCTGCAGAACTCATCTCCTGCAGCTGGTGCCAGGTGAGGGCAGGGGGGCTCCTCACCCCCCCAGAGCTCCCCTTGTCTCTCTGGCCATGGAGGAGCCCCACAAGTCCAGCTCAGGTCCCTCACTTTGCTGTTCAGCCTTTCCAAGGGGAATCCCAGGGCCACATGGATTTTTTCATTCTCAATTTTTGAGGAATGTAAAGGAGGGGATGGGGAGGGAGCTGGTGTTGGATGTCTCCTCCCTTCCAATTCCTCTCCTTTCTTCCTGCTCACTCGTTTCCCTTTTCAAAGAAGAATCACTTGAAACTCTTTCATCAGCTCACCCTCATCAAAGGCAAGTGGGCTCAGCCTGAGTGGGATTCCCCAGCCCCCTCCCATCTCCCAGATTCCTAAAGCTGCTTTAAAGCGCCTTAAACCCTTCCTGCATAGAATTTTTCCTTGCAAAAATTAGACCTCATGAAAATAAATAATTCCCAGAGGAAATTTCAATTTGATTACAAATATTGACTTGCTTGAGGAAAGCTTTTTTTAAACAAAAATCCATTTGGAATCAACATTTTCAAATTAAACATGTATGTTCACTCTGTCAGAGTACTTAACTTGGAAAAACACCAATTTTCTTTCCAGTGGCTGGGGATTTTAGGAGTTTCTCCCACCCAAAGTTTTGGTTTTTTGTTGGGTTTTGTTGTTGTTGTTGTTGTTGTTGAGAGCTGAACAGAAACGAGGCCTTGAAATAGAGCAAAGTTGGGAAAAGATTTGTTTTCATTTCGAGGGATTAAAAAAATGCAATGTGAAATGCTGTAAATCATTTCCATGCTTCTGAAGAAAAAAAAAAGCCAACCTACAAATGCAGAAATATGGGGATTAAAACTGGAGCTCCAGGAGATGCCTGAGCTAGAGGAACACCAGACAGAGCTGACACAGCTGATGTCACTTGGATGGTCCCCATGACCCCAATTCCAGCAGTTTGGGAGGGATTCTGCAGGGATTGGCAGCCAGGAGATGTGGGAGAGGAGCAGAAAGGTGGCAACTACTTGGTGCTTTGGCGGCTGAGTGCTGTGCATGGGCTCTCCATCATTTCTGGGCTGAATCCAGAGGATCCATCGGTGTCTCCAGAGGATCACCGGTGTGCAGAATCAAGGACTCCCAGAATGGTTTGGATTGGGAAAGACATTTAAAATCACCTCATCTCAGCCCTGCCATGCAGGGACAGCTCCCACCATCCCAGGCTGCTCCCAGCCCTGTCCAGCCTGGCCTTGGGCACTGCCAGGGATCCAGGGGCAGCCACAGCTGCTCTGGGCACCTGTGCCAGGGCCTGCCCACCCTGCCAGGGAACAATGCCTTCTCTTTTTCCAACCTAATTTTCCCTTTCAATTTGAATCCCAAATTGAGGGGTGCAGGGAGGGGCAAGGCTCCAGTTTGGGGGAGACAAGGAGGTGATTTAAGATCCCACAGCCTCCAAAAGTGGGAGGCAGAGAAAGACAAGCCACTGTTTATTGGGAAAACATCCCAGGCATCATTCTCTATCAGGCTACAGAAATGAAGGAATAAAAAAAGAGAGAAAAGTTCAGTGACCAGTATGACCAGTATGACCCCAGCTTAGGCCCCACACTCCAGCAGAGCAGCACTTCCAACACCCCTTCTGGTGTCCAGTCCCGCTGAACAAAGCTAAACCCAACTGCTCACCCTGTGAATCTTTGCTGTGTTTTCCCCCAGACTCTCCCTGTGCTTTCTGTCATCTCCTGGAAACACTGGAGTTGAAACCTTTGGGTTTCAGTGAGATTAAATCTTTGGGGAACATCTCCACTTCAGGGCAGGAAGCACCCGGGTGGGAATGCACTTCTTTTGCCACTTAATGAATTAAAAAAGGCAAGAATAAATCAACCTAACTTCTTGCAGTGTAGGAGCTGTGTCAGGGGAGAGGGTAAATTGTTTTGAGTGCAAGAAGAACCAGGTGTCCTGCTGATTTTGGGAGGGGGAGGAAGAAAAAGGAGCTGGAGGAGAAGCAACTTTCAGATGTGGACAAGATTTCCTTGTCCTGGCAGAAGTACTGAGGGGGCCCAGCCCTCATCCACTGCCTCTGCCAAAACAAAACACATCCATGAATTAAAATAAACCGATCTCTCCATCATAAGTGACCCTGGCAAGAGCTGGGGGCTCTCCTGGAGCCTGAATCGGGGGGCAGAGGGGTTGAGAGGGTTCCCAGCAGCTGCAGTGTCTCGGGACCCTGCTGAGATGAGGCAGCTCCAGCAGAGCCCGAGGCCATCCAGGGATCAGCCAGGAATGACTCCAGACACTGGGAGAGCTTTTAAGGAGCACTTTGTTAATAAATGCACATGGGAAATGGCTGGTAAGAAATGCAGCAGGCCCTGGCAGGCCTGCCTGCCCAGGCCGCGGCCCCATTAGGCCCAGCAGGAGATCCGGGAGCAGCGTTCCCGGCTGGAGAAGCCTCACTCCTGCAGGAGAGCAGGAAAACAAACACTGAACTGTTTTCTCTGCAATTCCAGCACCTTCCCAGCCACATCTCAGCAGGTCCAGCAGCGCCCGAGCCTGGCTCGCCCCACAGGGGCCCAGCAAAGCCGGAGGAGCTGCTGTGGCCCCATGGCTGCTGCTGGCCCCTCTACGTTTGCTCCGAGGCTCTTCCAGCCCTTTCCCAGATCCTTGTGCTCAAACAGCCTGTGCAGACATGATGAAGCTGTTCAGGACAAGGGATGCTGCCAGCGAGGACAACTTCTCTTAAGGTTAATTAATCATTTGTAAACCGACCTTTGGGGGCATTAATTATTCATCAGCGCTCCTCAACCAACACAACACAGTATTTTCATCCAGTGTTTTTTGGTCCAAGTTTTCCATTTCTCCAGAAGTGAGGGGCAGGGAGAGCCATGCCCCTGGCTGTCATCCCTGTGTGGGATGCTCCTGCTTGCCCAGCATTTAAACTACAGCCAGGCTTAGGCTGGACCCAAGCCCAACCACTGCTGCTCTTCCCTACCTGTATTTCTTCCTTGAAGCCTGACTGACCTTAAACTCTCTCGAAGACTCCTCACCAGGAGCTTGACATTTAAAAGTGCAGCGACAGAAAATAACTTCTTCTAAAAATATATGTAACTTATTTACCAGCAACCAGGAGAGGAGGAGAGGAATTCAAATGAAGGCACACGTTGGCATCACACCGCTGGCTGTGACTTCTCCTGGGGGCAAAGCTTCTTCCTGTGCATCCCAGGCCTTTCCCTCACATCCAAACCTGGGAATGGCTGGGCAGGAGCCAAGGATAAGGAAAAAAGAGATCCATCCCCATTTGGATTAATTTGAATTTGGATTCCTCCACACCCAAACCTGGGAATGGCTGGGCAGGAGCCAAGGATAAGGAAAAAAGAGATCCATCCCCATTTGGATTAATTTGAATTTGGATTCCTCCACACCCAAACCTGGGAATGGCTGGGCAGGGATAAGGAGAGAATGGATCCATTCCCAGGTACCTTTCCCTCACATCCAAACCTGGAAGTGCCTGGGCAGAAACAGGGATAAGGAGAAAAGGGATTCCTCTGCACCTTCCCAGGCTGCGGAGAGGGGCAAGGCTCCAGTTTGGGGGAGACAAGGAGGTGATTTAAGATCCCACAGCCTCCAAAAGTGGGAGGCAGAGAAAGACAAGCCACTGTTTATTGGGAAAACATCCCAGGCATCATTCTCTATCAGGCTACAGAAATGAAGGAATAATAAAAGAGAGAAAAAAGAAATCAAAGACAAAACACAGCAGAAACCTGGGAGCTCAGTACTTGGAAAACTGCCCATTTCCACAGGGAAAAGTTTTCTTCACCCCATACCCCCCCAGGAGAGAGCAGCTCCTTCCCAAATAGGCTCCTCACCCCCTTCCCCACCCAAAAAACTCCAGCACAACCCTGGGGGATGCTCCTGAACGTGAAGGCGTTCATGTATCTTTAATTATTGTTTCAGCCACATAAATCCATGCAGAATTAAAATTCATGATGGTTCTAGGGTACAAGTGCAAACAATTTGTTCGGTAAACTTTGCTCTAATTGGCATTCTGCAAATTTCCTGTTAATCAAGCCCCCTGGGCTCGGTTTACCAGTGTAGCTGTGCCTGGGAACGTCGGTGCTCGGAGGGTGCACGCGCCAGCGCCGCTTTCAAGGGTCTTTAGACGATATTAACTCACACTCTTTGTCCTCGCCTTAATTTGCAAGTGATTTTTCAACCACCTTCCGTGGCCCTGTCTTTTATCTCGCTGCTTCGCTGCTGCTCGAAGCGGGCGAGCGAGGGAGAGAGCTTTGGTTAAACCTAAGACTAAATCACAGTGTGGAATGTCCCCGAGGGCACCCGGCGCTCTGGGAGATGCCTTTCCAGTGGCTCTTGACTCCAAGTGGCCGCAGGAGACACAAAAAGGTGTTGGGGCCAGTGTGGGAAGCTCAGGAGTGTGAGGCAGGACCCCAAGAGTTGGGATGTGGAGGTGGAGACACCTTGGTCGTCTTGAGCCGAGGATATGAAAGTCCTGAAGAGCCAAGGCATGGGCAAAGCTGCTTTTCCAGCCCATGTGCAGGGAGAACAACGGGAGATGCCAGGCTCTGACACCTCCCACACGGAAAAATTGGCCAATTCCGGATCTCTGTCTCCCAGGGAACTCCTTCTCCGCTCAGGGTCGCCACCAGAATTTCAGGAGCTTTCAGCCATCCCCTCCCTTCAGTTTTGCAGCGTTATCCTGGCAGTCCTTAACTCGCCTCCCAAGGGATTTGGGAAGAAGAGAAGCTTTGGATCACCTGAGCATCTCTTCCCAGCGGCACGGCGAGGCGGGATGACAGAAATAAGGAAATAATGAGCAGCTGACAGAGATCAGGGCTGTGCTGGAGGAGCTCTCCGGGATGGGAATGTGCAAGAAGGAAAAGCAGGAGAACTGGCAGCTCCCAGAAGGCACCAAAGATGGTGCACAACAAACTGCTTCCCGGGAAAGCTGATAAGGAGCGTAATTAGGTGGCAATATGGCAGCAGCGGGGTCTGGGGGCTGGGAAAAAATCATGTGGAGAGTGGGAACAGGCACATTCCTGGGGGGAAAAAAGAGGGATAATACAGGTTCACACAGTGGGAGCTGCTCACGAGGGTTTGGAGGCAACCAGAAGGGCCCACAAATAAATCAGATATAAAACGAGAAGAGGGAGATGTGGAGGGCCCTGAAAGTCTGGGGAGGGAGGACAGACTGAGCATTGCAAGCAGGAATTTGTCCCATCTCCACTGCTTCACTCTTTATCCGAAGGTTAATTGTAGATGAAATGCAATGAAACAGCTTTGAAGGGAACTGTGGGGAAGGCCAGAGGAAGGGAAGGAGTTTGGAGCCATTTGGATGTGTCAGATGTATTCAAAACGAGAGGATCTGATGAAAAACACCCTGGAACGTTGAACCCTTGGTGGTTATCTTCAAAACTGATGAAGGTGCAGAGGTCCCTGGAGATGAGAGAAGCCCCTCTCTTTGAAGAGGATACTTAAAATTAAAAAAAAAAAAAGTTCGAAAAGAACCTGAATAATCATTTTAATCTAAATTCCCTGAAAGAGGCTGGAGGAAAGGTTAAAATGAGCAACTTGTAAAAGGATGAATAAAATCAAAGAACATGGGTTTGTCAAGAGCCAGTCATGTCAACCCAATTTAATTTCCTCCTTTGATAAGGGAGCAGGAGGACCTGATGATGGGAAGCAGCAAACACATAAATGAAGAGGACTTTTGCATTTTCCCACTAAGGAAACACCCCCTAAATCCAATCAGAGCTCAGCTGGCAGAGAAACCACTCCTGAAGAGGAGGGATCAGGGGGCAAGGAGATTTTCCAGCCTAGAGCTGTCCCCTTCCCTCTCCATCCTGCCTTCCTCCAGCCTGGCAATCCCTGGCTTTGCCCAGGAAAACTGAGATTAAACCTTTGTTGTGCTGGGTTTTATCCTCTCGTGTTGGTTTCTCCTTCATTTCCCCACATCAGCGTCCCCACGAGCGCTCCAGCAGAACCACCCAGCAGCATTATCCCACACCAGTCTGGGATGCTGGCATGGAGCAGGGAAGATGCTTTTGGGGGAGCTCCAGTGCCTCCAGCCCGTTTGGAAAAGGTGCAGACGCCTACAGAACCAGCCTGGGGAACCCAAGCGGGAGCGTGGAGGCTCCAGACTTCCACTCCTGGAGGGACAAATGGGCTGAGGGATGGGGACCCCTGTGGCCATGATTTCCTGAGCCTGAGAGAGTTTTCAGCCTGGCAGGAGCTGATCTGTTCCCAAGGGAAATCTTTTGGGAAATTTCTCTTTCCAGGAGTGTATTTTGTAAATAGGGTTTGGTTCTCAGAACAATGTCACACACATGTTCTCAATGGGTTTTTCTCTTGTCGGACCAATGGCACCAGAGAGGTTCCTTTGGCCACTCATGTTAACCTGTATGGGAACACCTGATAAAAAGGGTTGCAAACCCCAAATAAAGGCTTCTGCCTCATTGGGATCAAACCTGGCTGTTGTGATTTGAATCTGCTCTGTTATTTCGTGTCCTCTAGCTACAGACTCATGCATGTCCCAGCCAGAGACTTTGGGAGCTGCAGGAATGGCTGCTGCAGGATGGCAGGAGTGGAAGCTTTTGATATAGTTTCAAACAATGTGTAATTATCAGGTAGCTGAAAATTAGCCCATCTGTGCCTCGGGAGAAGACAATGGGAAGTGGTGTGTTACTAATGGCTGAAAAGCGCTGGCAGCACAAGACAGGAAATTCTCAGGCAACTTTTTCCTGCAGGTAATGTAATTACACGGCATAATCCCCAAATCTCCTGACTTTTTGGTGGGGCTTGATAAAGCTTAGGAGGTCTTCATCTCCCTTTCTGTTTCCTCTCCTCACTGCAGCAGCACAGCTCTGGGGATTGCAGGCCCACCTGGGCAGCAGCAGATGTGGGTGACACAAAAGTGCCTTCAAACACCCAGCTAATGACAATCTCAGGTTTTACTAAAGCAGATTGAGAATTCCCACCTGCCTCTGCCACAGCCTCAATGCAAAGCACAGAGCTTGTAACATTGTTTTGGATTAAATCTTCTTGCTGGTAGAGTTGGTCAGAGCCTGATCCAGGCCAGTGCACACGCAGGCAGCAGCTTGGGCCATGTTTAGGACCCCTTTTGTTTCCTCTGCTTTTGGGCCCTGCTGATGCAAAAATAAAAATAATCCCCCAAGCCCCCTGATTTCTTTAAGTACCTCGAGGATCTGGTGATGAGGTCTGTGAGCAAAGCTGGAATGGCACAAACCTCATGCCAACAGTCCAGGCAGGCTAAATAGCTGATGACATTTTATTTTTTTTTATATTCATACTTATGTCTGAGGAATAACTAGGAGCAAATTGCTTTTCCCTTGCCTAGCTGGAATTATTCAGAGCAGGGGTTTTTTTTCTGCTGATTTTTGCTATTCTCCCTTTCTCTGCCGAAGAGGACTCAGCCCTGAATGGAAAGCAAACGTTGCCTTCACCTTCAGTGAACTTGGAAGTGATTGATTTTCACCGGGCATGAAAGAGAAGCTGAGAAGTGACAGCTCATGGGCTTTGGTGAGGGCGAGCGTTGCCGTTCCGTGGCTGCTGGTGCAGGAGGACTCGGGGCAGCCCAGCCCGGGTTTGCCAGATGCTCCTTGGGCTCATCCAGCCTCTCCCACACTGGGGAGTCCTGACTCAGCCCAGAACAGGGAGAGCTCGCAGGAAAACGATCTTTGCTGGCTTTTGTCTGGGAATCTGAGGTCAGGAAAACAAAGTGCTTCCTCTCAGCTCTCCCCAGTGCCGTGGTGGGAAATGCAGCCAAGCTCCAGCACCGAGAACAAAGCCAGAGCTGGCACAAACACAGCAGCTCCTTAAATGAGTTTGCCATTAGCCGGAAGGGCTGCAAATTGAAGCGAAGATAAGCCCCTTAGCATTTCCCTTCTTTAATCCCAGCCTCATAAAAGCAGAGATGTGTTCCTATTCAGTGGGCTTTATACAGAGGCAGGTATTTCATTTACCCAAAAAACCCCCGGATCGGATAAATTATTAATGTTATTTATAAAGGCAATTCTGCCATTCAGCAACTTCTTTTGGATCCCTCCGCTTAATCTCACTGCTTAGCATAAGATACACTCCAGTTAAAAGGCAAAATCACATTCCCTTACAAGGCCTGCAAAATAAGGGAGCGCTGAGGTGCCTGGAAAAGGGTTGTAGTTGAAATTCTGCTCTAAAGATTAATGCATTTATCAGTGGCAAACATAAGCCCTGATTTCCACTTGCTCGTACCCTCCCTGTGTGAGGATGGGGCCTCACTCACACGCAGCAAGAGCTGCTTAAGCTGCTCAGCGACAGGCTGCTGCTTCCAGAGCCCCTGGGAGGCTGCCTGGGGGCTGGGTGGGGCCCTGGGGGAGAATTTTGGGATTCCTGAGGGTGGAAAATCCCTCCCAGCCCAGGGAGTCCCAGCTGTGCCCCATGCCCACCCTGTCCCCAGCCCAGAGCTCCCAGTGCCACCTCCAGGTGTTCCTGGGACACCTGCAGGGATGGGCACTCCAACCCTCCCTGGGCACTTCCAATCCCTGAGCTCCCTTTCCATGGGCAAATTCCTGCTGCTGCCCACCCTGAGCCTGCCCTGGCCCAGCCTGAGGCCGTTCCCTCTGCTCCTGTCCCTGTTCCCTGGGAGCAGAGCCCGGCCCTGCTCTGTCCTTTCCTGGCAGGAGCTGTGCAGAGCCAGAAATTCCCCCTGAGCCTCCTTTGCTCCAGGCTCAGCCCCTTCCCAGCTCTCTCAGGGATTCTCCAGCCCCTTCCCAGCTCCCTCAGGGATTCTCCAGCCCCTTCCCAGCTCCTTCAGGAATTCTCCAGTCCCTTCCCAGCTCCCTCAGGGATTCCCCAGCCCCTTCCCAGCTCCCTCAGGGATTCCCCAGCCCCTTCCCAGCTCCATTCCCTGCCCTGGCCATGCTCCAGCCCCTCCAGGTCTCTCCTGCAGGACCCAGAACTGGACACAGCCCTTGAGGAGCCTCACCTGTTCCCAGCAATCATTTTCCTGGTCCTGTTCCCAGCCCCTGTGCCCCAGCCTGGAGCACTCCTGGGGCTGTGTGAGCCAAGAGCAGCAGAGCCACCTTGTCCCCTCCTGTGATGTGTCCTGCAGCACCTCCTGCTCAGGGCCACCCAGAGCCACAGATTCAGCTCTGCAGGCTCAGCCTGCACTCACCCCTGGGCCAGGCACCCTAAGAAACCCCCAGGAGGTGTGGGGAGAGGAGCTGGGATGCTGAGTCCCAAAACATGTCCTCAGATACTCCAGGAGAGCTTCCACCACCAGCACTGGGATCCCGGCCCCGGCAGCAGCAGCATGGCCCAGAACCACGAGGAGCAGTGGAACAAACACTGGGAAAGTGAACACGTGGAAAACAAGGACACAGGTGGAAAACTGGGAGTTCTGGCCAACACCCCCCTCCCAGCCCCAGCAGTGGCACGTGATGGAGCAGTTCTCACATCCCACTCCCAGCAGCAGGGCAGCAGTGGCAGTTTTGGGGTTAAACAGCCACACTTGGGGCCAGCAGCTCCCATGGAAGATGTGCTCCAGCCTCTGGGAGGGGAACAACACCAGGATTCACTGGCTATGACCTCCATCCCACCCCGTGATGCCAGGAACATCCTGGGAGTTGCCCCAAGCCACCCCCCAAATCTGAGGGCAGCACTCCATGGGCATTGCAGGGAGCTTTGGAGAAATCCCTCAGGGAATGTTTCCTTCTCTGCCTGTTCCCCAAAACCCTTTTCCCAGCATTTCCCTCTCCCCAGACTGCAGGAGGAATGGAGCAGCCAGCACTGGCTGAGGTCTTCTTGCAGCACAATTTGAACCCAGGCAGAGCATTTCTGTTTGCTAAACTCGCCCAAGCTCCTCACAGGAGGCTTCTGACAGCAGTGTGTGTTTTCCATGGATTTGCCATGCTGTTTCCTCAGCCCTGGGGATGTTCAGGATGTGTTTTTCCTCCTGGGCTGGGTATGGGGACAAGCAGGGGCTCACGGGTGGCACCTTTGATCACTCCCTGGCACTGAGGGCTCCTGCAGCTGCACTCAGAGCAGGAGATGTCTCAGCTCTGGGCACCACAGAGAATCTCACTTTTATGTCAAAAACGCCTCCTAATAAGATTTTAAGTTTGTTCAGGGAGCTGGAATGAAATATTTAACCACTGCATCAGAGCAGCATTTTATTCTCATGAAAATGCTGAGATGCCATTTGCAAATCAGAAATGTTTTCAAATTTTGCTTTGAAATCGCAGCGTCTTCATGCAACTGTTTTGTGTGGGGTTGTTTTTTTATTTTTTTATTTATTTAGTTTTCTTGCCAGGAAGAAACAAATCATGGGGAAAAACAGCTGAGAAATTGGGCATTTCTTCACAAATCAGGTGTCTGCTCTTGAGTCTGTCCTGGAGGGGCTCTTTGGAGCCATCATCCCCACTCAGAGCAGGGAGAAGCAGCCCCTGTTGTTGCATCCAGCATTCAAATTCCATTATCTTTGTTTCTTGCACTGACAACGAGACATTTAGGTTGGAGAACTCCACTGGGCATTAGTGCTGCTCTGAAGGGTTTGCATGATTTGAGATAAATGTCATAAAAGAAATAGCAAGTTCTGCTAGAAAAGCACAGCTGTCCTACTTATTATTATTGTTGTTATTATTATTATTGTTATTATTATCATCATCATCATTAGTATTGTTATCATTATTATTTTTTTTGTTGTTATTGGGGCAGTTTTCCCTTTTTTTTTTCCAGTACAGTTTGTTCACTTGCACTTCTTCATCTCCCTATATATAAATTCCATCTTGTTGAACACAAGAATCCAGCTTGGTTCAATCCCTCCTCAAGACTTGGATACTTTCTTATCTCACTCCTTTCTGTGCTCCAGGCAGGTATCCAGAGCCATCTAGAATCTCTGGGTCTGGGTGGTGGTTGGTCTGTGAGTGGCTGAATTTTGAGACATGAATTAAACTATTCCCAAAAGAAAAAGCAGGAGGGTTTTTGGGCAGTTCTGGCCACACGCAGTATTTGAGGTTCAAATTGTTCTTAAGAAAGGCTTATTCTATAATAGTGACCAAAATATTCTTGAATTCAGCATCTTAGGATCAAAAAGCCCCAAATCCCTTAAGATGTCGCCTGACTTTTTTTTTAATTAAAAAAAAAACCACTTGTGATTTGTACACAGTTTATTCATGGGTTTTTTTTTAATACAGAATTCGAAGAACTGCAAGGCGAAAATGTTGGCAAGCAGCATTAAAAAAACCTGCTTAAAAATAACATATGAAAGTGTCAGGAGGAATGTGTATCATTTATCCAAAACACTGAGGATCCAAAATAGCTGAGAGAGGAGGGGAGCAGGAATCAGAAAAATCCTTCCCAGCCCAAGGCAGGTCTGAACACAGACAGGACATGGGGCTGGTCCTGCCCAGTTAATTCACAGTGAGGGTGTCAGCATGGCTTTAAGGCACAGAAGGCATGGCAAGGAATTTTCTGGTTCTTGGAGCTGGGAATTTTCTGGTTCTGGGAGAAGCTGTTGTGGCCCTGGGAGGTTCTCCTTGGATTGAGCTGTTCCATGCAGGACCAACTGTTAGGAAAAAAAAATCTGCAAATGCTGCTCTTCTAAATCCTCCCTGAGATTTGGGTCAAACAAGGCACTGGGAGGTCTCTGAGGAGTTGGAAATGTGCTGGAAAATCAGGAAATCAGCTCCTTTCAGCAGGGCCATAACCAGGAGTTCCTGCTGACTCCAGCTGATCCTGATTTTCTCCTTTTCTGCAGTCCCCTGATGTTTCAGGTTCTGCTTTGCTGCTGCTGAAGTTCCCACAGCCCCTTCCAGGACCCAAAGCTGCACCAGGCCTCTCCCAGAGCCACCTACCCTGGGAATGCAAGGAAATTCAGTCTGGAGAAGAGAAGGATTTGGGGAAATGCATGTAGCAGCATTTCAGTCCCTATAGGGAGCTTCCCAAAAAAGATGGAGAGGGCCTGAAGTGCCTGGACACAGGGAATGGCTCCCACTGCCACAGGGCAGGGTTGGATGGGGTCTTGGGCAGGAATTCCTCCCTGGGAGGGGGTGAGGACCTCGAATGGATTTCCCAGAGCAGCTGTGGCTGCCCCTGGATCCCTGGCAGTGCCCAAGGCCAGGCTGGATGGGGCTGGGAGCAGCCTGGGGTTGTGGGAGCTGTCCCTGCCATGGGGCTGATTTTTAAGGCCCCTTCCAACCCAAACCATCCCACAATTCCAGCTGTGATTTCTTCTAGCCTAAAAGCAGATCCTGCTCAATGCTGTTCCACCATCCAGTGCCTGGAAAGCTGCATCCAACTGGTGCCTTCCCCCCTCACCTGAGTCCTACTGCTCTGAGCAGGGAGGCAAAGCCCCTGGGAGCCCGCAATTCCCACTGCAGAGGGAATTGCAGTGCTGAGGCTGCAGCTCCTGGGAAGCTGCCAGGGAGAGGGAAGTACAGGCAGAAAATGAGCAGCAGAAGAGATTGCAGGTAATTATGTTTCTTAAGCTGTTAACAGGATTGGCCATTTGATAAATGAGAGGATTTGGGAATGTTTTGTCACTGACGAGGCATTGTGAGATCCGGGTGGAAACGGGAATGTTTCTCTTCCAGGAGCAGGAAATTCTCCTGGGGTGCTCAGGCACCGTGAAATCCACCTGAAACCTGGATGCCAGCACGTGCAGGAAAGAGGGCAGAGCCAGGGCTGTGGTTGAAAAACCCCCACAGGCCTTTCACAGATGGAATCCAGTCGGGTTTGGTGCCCCTATGTCCCCAGGGGCTTGGTGAGCCCCCACGGGCTTCCATATGGATTTTGGTGCCACCAGGGCCCCTCAAATCCCTCCATCTGCTTTTCTGAATCCCTCTGCTTCCCTCTGCTTCCCTCAGCTCTTGGTTTGCTTTTGTGTTCCCTTGGTGGAAAGGGAAGAGGAGAGACCAGAGGGAAACCAGCCCTGCTGCCTTGTCCTGCTCCAGCGGTGCCCTCGGGAGGGTTCGGATACCCCTGGAGCCCCTCTGTTTCTTTTGCAGTGCTCTCAGAGGCCTTGGTGTGATTTCCAGGGTGTCCCAGTGCTCTCAAGCTGATTTTCCCTGGAAATCTGGGCTTTGGTGCCCTCAGGAGCTCTCTCCATGGGCTCTGTGGGCCCTCAGGAGTCTCAGTCCCAGGCCAGGACCCGAAGTTTTGTGTGCAAAAGCAAAGGAAAACAGGGAAGACTCTCCCAATCCTCCCCCACTGTCGGAGTCAGAGGCACAGAAAATTTCCCCTTATCTATGCTGGCAGGCTCTGACACCCAGGAGAACAGAGTTTAGCCTAAAACCATGGAGAAAGCTTCTAAAGTTAAGTAGAGAGACTGATAGTGTGGGTATGTAAGTTAGAATTGTGTTAAGTCACAGGGTGAAAAAGTGAAAGTTTGGAGTTTTAGTTATATTAATATGTGAGATACAAAACAGAGGATTTGGGGCACTGTCCTTTTTCTTCTTGTTGTCCTCCTCCTTTCTTCTTCTAAGGGTTTTGGGTAACATTGGGTGATTGGACAGCAGAGTGCACATAGCTCACGGGTGTCAGGTCACTGGGTCATGAAGGAAAATCAGTTCCTTGGCATTTGACTGTTGGACACATAAAAGACCTTGGAGAGATTCCTCTCCATGCCATTTTCCCCTCCTAGCACTCCTAGTGCACGTAGCTCCTTGTGGTTTGTGTGTATGTAACACAGAAAAGGAACGAATAAACATCAGAGCCCAAACGAGAAGAAAAGAGCCTCTCTCATTAATCCTGGTCCTGCATGAAACCCCTAAACCCCAAAGGTTGTGGGCACCCCCCAGCTTTTCAATTCTTTGCTTTGAATGTCTTTTAGGAGCTGTGGGCCAGGCTGAGGGTGAGGAGCAGGAGGGCAAGGCCTGGCACAAGGAAACAGAGCATTAAATAAACCAAAAACCATCTTGTCCCAGCTTGTGGCTCGCTCCACTTTTGGTTTCCAAGAGGAAAACTATCCCAGCATGGCTGGCTCCTGCTCAGGCCTGCCTGTGTGTGACTGCCCAGCCAGGAGCTGCTTACAGGGGCTTTTACCCACCTGGGGCAGCTCCTTAAGGGGAAAATGAAGGCAAAATCCAGTTCCTGCTCCTTCGAGCAAGTTCTCTGGAAAACAAGGTCACTCACTCTGTGCAGCTCCAGCTGAAGTCTAAAATGCTGGCCCCAAGCAGCTTGGAGGGCGGGCAGGAGGTGAAGCAGCAGTTTATTCTTAGCAATAAACACTTAGAAAAAGAGAAATATCAGCAAAGACCCTCGGGGCACTTTTCCTTTACAGACAATAGGACTGAAAGCTCTGCTTTCATCCAGTCAGGGGCAGATGTGAACCCTGGATTTGTGGATTCTCAGCCCAGCCAAGGCTTCCCTTCTTCAGCAGGAGCCAGAGCTCCAGCCCCAGCTGGGCAAGGCAAAATCTCTGCCAAAGCCCAGCCCAAAGCCCAGGGCAGCCACAGGGGCACCATGGCCACCTCCAGCAGGCTGGGGCTCGAGCACAGAGAGCTTTGTTCCTGCCAGCACCACAGCTGTGGCCATGATTTCCTGAGCCTGAGAGAGTTTTCAGCCTGGCAGGGGCTGATCTGTTCCCAAGGGAAAATCTTTTGGGAAATTTCTCTTTCCAGGAGTGTATTTTGTAAATAGGGTTTGGTTCTCAGAACAATGTCACACACATGTTCTCAATGGGTTTTTCTCTTGTCCCACCAATGGCACCAGAGAGGTTCCTTTGGCCACTCATGTTAACCTGTATGGGAACACCTGATAAAAAGGGTTGCAAACCCCAAATAAAGGCTTCTGCCCCATTGGGATCAAACCTCAGTGTTGTGATTTGAATCCACTCTGCTATTTCGTGTCCACCAGTGACAGCTGGGGAAGGAAGATGGGTTTCCAACCCCCTGCTGTGGATGGATGAGAAGGATTTCCCGAAGGCCTGACCCACAGGGGCAGCCCTGACCACTTGTTAACACCTCACCCCTAATTAACTGGCTGTCTCAGGGGCTGGGCACCACATCTGAAGGCAGCTCCAAGTGATGAGAGAAGAGAATTACAATTTCATGGAATCAGGGAACGGTTTGGGTGGGAAGGGAGCTTAAATCCCAGCCCAGCCCAGCCCTGCCATGCAGGGACAGCTCCCACCATCCCAGGCTTCTCCCAGCCCTGTCCAGCCTGGCCTTGGGCACTGCCAGGGATCCAGGGGCAGCCCCAGCTGCTCTGGGCACCTGTGCCAGGGCCTGCCCACCCTCACAGGGAACAATTCCTGCCCAAGATCCCATCCAGCCCTGCCCTCTGCCACTGGGAGCCATTCCCTGTGTCCTGTCCCTCCATCTCCTTTCCCCAATCCCTCCCCAGCTCTCCTGGAGCCCCTTTGGGCCCTGCAAGGGGCTCTGAGCTCTCCCTGGATCCTTCTCTTCTCCAGGGGACATTCCCACCTCTCCCAGCCTGGCTCCAGAGCAGAGGATCTCTCCAAACACCAGCCAGGGCTGGGAAGGGCAGGACCATCCTTGACAGAACAACTGAGAATTCCTCCTTAATCTACCGGAAAGAATTTTGGAGCAAGGGGAAGGAAGCCACATGAATATGCAGCAAATCCAGTGGGAAGCTGCTGGCTGCTGCAATGGCTCATTAGAGCTGCACAGCCCCAGCCCAGCAGCTCCCTCTGAACGTGGCAGGATGTGTCACCCCAGATGGCTTTGCCTGGAGAGGCTCTTTCACAGGATGGGCCTCACGTTTCCATGGAATTTCCATCTTCCCCAGCAGCCACCTTGTGTGAATGCAACTCGCAATTAAAAGTGGATTACAGAGAAATATTGGGAAATTCAAGTTGGAGAAGGAGGATGCCTGAAATGTTCTCACTGGAATCAGACTAGAGCACCTGAATTTTCCACAGGATTTTTTTTTAACGGTGTCACTCACAAAATAATTTTATGTACCTGAATAAAATTAATCAAAAGCAGTGGAAGAAAAGCAGTGCAAGATTAAATATCCAGAAAATAAACCCCGAGACCTCTTGGCAGGAAGGACAGGAGGGAAGGACTGGGACTCACTCTCCATCTGCTAATAATGAAAATGAAGATCCACAGTGGTGGGAGAGCAAGGAGAGGTTCACTGAGGAAAAGCCCTGCAGGTTGGAAGTGCTGCTTTGGGGCTGTAAGAAAAGAGAGCTGGGGGCTTTCAGGTGCAAGGAACACAAAAATCCTCCTGCTCAGACAAAGCCAAGGGCTGGGGGCTCTCCCTGCTCACATCTCGGGGCCTGCAGTGAGTGCTGTGGGAAAGCCTAACAGAGAGGACAAATAAAACCACTTTTCCTGGCTAATTGGCTGATTATCAGTTCCTGGCCTGTGGCCACCAACATTTACAGTCCAAAGCAAACACCAGTGACACGAGGGAGAGGGCACAGGGCTCTGTGAGGCCATGCAGGAGCAGCTGCACACATGGAGCAGGAATTCAGGGAATCAGCCAGGCCAGGGGGGACAGGGCTTGGGGCTCCCCATGGCAGGGCTGGCACTGCATGGGCTTGAAGGTCCCTCCAAGCCAGTCTGGGATTCTGTGACTCCATGGGGAGGCTGCTGGGAAGAGGAGATGACAGCTCTGATAAAGGAATGGGATTTGATAAAGGATCTCTGGCAGCTGGGGATGGAGCACAAGGCATGGGAGAGCCTGGGGAACATGGGAGGGTTTGGAAAGGGACGACCTGAACTTCAGGGATGATCTCCTGCACCTGCAGCCCTGCTGGGGATGCATCAGGATGCCAGGGGCAGGGCACAGGCAGCCCTGAGCTCTTCCCCACGCAGTGCTGAGGAGGAAAACAGCCCTGCAGTGTCCCCATTCCCTTCCAAGGCCTGGGCTCTGCAGATACAGGGGGCTCTGAGATCAGCTGGACCTTGTCACCCTTGAGAAAATTTAATTTGGCCGAATCTGGAGGCACAGGGTGGGGCTGGGCTCCATCCCACACTCTCCACAGGCACCACACATGGAGAAGCACCGATTTTCCACCTCTGCACTGCAGATTCTCCCTGGTCCCACCTGTGCCTCTCCAGCTATTTCTGTTTCTCTTCCTACCTTACATCTGTTTGTCTTCTACATCCTGCCTTGGCTGTGGGCTCTGCTGGCACATCCCAGCTCCTCTGCTCGGCCCTGCAGGGCAATCCTGCTCCTGTTCCAGCCAGGAACGGGGCTGGTGTTGGATCCAGAGCTGAACATCCACAGACTGACACACAGAGAGCCCCAGAACATGTCAGATTTCAGAGGAAAAGGGAAAAAAACCTGCACATTTTTCACTGGGGTTGTTCCTTTCCTAAATTTCAAGCCTTTAATTCAAGTGTTAAGACCCTGGCTTGGCTAATTTGGTGCGGTTATTGGGGGGTTTCTTCACATAACAAATATAAATAAATACATTAAAAATGGAATCACAGAATCCCAGAATGGTTTGGGGTGGAAGGGACCTTAAAGCCCATCCAGTGCCACCCCTGCCAAGGGCAGGGACAGCTCCCACTGTCCCAGGGTGATCCAAGCCCCAGCCTGGCCTTGGGCACTGCCAGGGATCCAGGGGCAGCCACAGCTGTGCCAGGGCCTGCCCACCCTCCTAGAGAACAATTCCTTCCACACATCCAGCCTAAATTTCCCCTCTTTTAGGCTGAAGCCTTGTCCTACACTGCAGTTCCTGATGGATAACACGTAATAGCACATTATACAGAGATAGAAATGTATCAAAAACACTGGGAAAGTGCTGTCTTTTCCCTAATCCTCTTGCCATTTCACCTGACACTTAAAAAAATATCACAGAGTCAAACACTCTGCGTGAAACCTTAAAAAAAAATTGACTGGCGTGGTCAGAGTTTGGTGGTGACATCAGGAAAAGGAAACAAAGCCCCAAAATGTCAAACGCTGCCAGGCCATGGAGCTGGTTGCAAATCAATCACCAGGAAAAACTCCTGACCTACATGAACAGAAGCAGGAAACAAAGAAACCTCCGAATCAAATCCATGGCTGACAGAGCTTAGCACAGGAAAGTTCTGTTTGCAGGAGAAATCCTAGCAACAGCACAGGGTCACTGCTCGGTGCAGGCAGGAGAATTGGGAAGGATTATGCAGCAAATGCAGAGGGGTTCAAACAGACTCTTGGTTGGTGTTTGGGAAGGAGGCTGATTTGCTTTCATTGCTCCAAGATGATGAAATGCTTCCCAGTCTATTAGGAGCCCAGAGGGATGTTGGGATCTCTCAGCAATGAGGAGTTGGAGCTCAGCAGGGCTTGGAAGCGCCAGCACCGCTCTGGAGGAGCTCTGGGCCCTGCTGGATGTTCAGAGCAGCACATCTGGAAATGCCCAGCTTCCCAAAATCTGTTCAGCCAGAAGGGAAGCAACAGGAATCGCTGAACCATGGGAGGGAAGAGCAGCTCTGGGCCATGGCAAAGGAGGGGTTTTCTTGCCTGTCTGTCACTGGCATGGGGCAAGAGTAACCTGGAGCCACGTGAGATCAGGGAATCACAGGGTGGGCAGCACAGGGACCACCTGATCCCCCTGCTCCAGCAGGGCCATCCCAGAGCACACGGCACAGGACTGACCTCAGAAGTGTCAGGAAAATGAATCCACAAACACCAGAGGTTTGTGCCCAAAAAGGAGACAGAGGAGTCCTTTTGCTTTATTGGAATAAAGGGAGAGGCCATGGGGCATCCCCTGGGGTCTCTCAGTTTTTGGAGGTCCCAGCCTCCTTCTGATCCCAATTTCCCCCCACATTTCCCTCTCTCTTTCCCCCCTGCCTGAGCTCCTTGAGAGGTGCAGACTTCCCTGAATGCTGATACCTGAGATTCCCCTCTAATGCACAACCCTCCCTTTGCATTTTTAATTCTTATGGAATCTGTGGTTTTCCCCCATTATTTCCTTCATCTTTCAATACCCAATTTCATTTATCAGCAAACCTACAGTTTGTCTGTAAAGGCAAATATCTTTTTTTCCATTCATCAATCAGTGGAAACTTTCCCATTGTTTCTTCTATCTCTCAGTGCTGATTTTATCCACCAGCAGACCCACAGCTGGTGTGTGAGGAGAAATCCCTCATTCCTCTCAGAAGGTTCTGGAGCATCTCCAGCTCTCCTGACAAACTGGAGGCAGCCCCTTTCCCAGGCTGGTGGCTCTGAGGTACAGGGATGTCACCTGGCACTTGCTCAGGCCAAAGTTTTCTTCTCCATGACAAAGCTTTGACTTCTTGGTCACCTCAAAGCTTTCTGCTGGAGCTAAGAGTCAAGCAGAAAAAGCTCTGGGCTGTGGCCATGATTTCCTGAGCCTGAGAGAGTTTTCAGCCTGGCAGGAGCTGATCTGTTCCCAAGGGAAAATCTTTTGGGAAATTTCTCTTTTCAGGACTGTATTTTGTAAATAGGGTTTGGATCTCAGAACAATGTCACACACATGTTCTCAATGGGTTTTGCTCTTGTCCCACCAATGAGACCAGAGAGGTTCCTTTGGCCACTCATGTTAACCTGTATGGGAACACCTGATAAAAAGGGTTGCAAACCCCAAATAAAGGCTTCTGCCTCATTGGGATCAAACCTCAGTGTTGTGATTTGAATCCACTCTGCTATTTTGTGTCCACCAGCTACACTGGGCTCAAGCTGTGCTCTGTTCTTGCCCACATGCAGCAGCAGGAGTTTCTAACCAGGGTGTTTGTGAAGCTGCTCCTGCTCCCAGTGACTGTGCATGGTCCCTGCTCTGTAGCCATGAAATGTCCCAAAATTTGCAGGCAGAGAGCCAGGAGTTCTGTGCTCTCGGAGCCAGGAGCCCTCCTCTCCCCAGCCCACACCTCTGCTGGCTCCAGGTGCCAGCTGCAGAGCCACTCCACCCACGTTTAACTCCCCGTTTTCTCCAGCAGGAAGTGAAGTGAGTTAAATCATTGCTCACTTTACACCCCTGTGTAAGCTCCAAGCAGCTGAGGGGGCTGGGAAGCTTTAAGAAATACCAGGAACCTTTTCTGCTTCAGGGTAGCACCAAAGCCCACCGCAGAACCAAAAGTTTTGTGCACAAAACTTCCCCTTTGCAACTCCCTGACGTCTTGGCCCCAGTTTTGAAATTTTGGAGACTGAAATTGTGAAGGTTTCAGCCCTAAACGAGGCTGTGCAGAGGGGAAGTTGTAAAACACTGTTGGATCTCCCATTAACGTAATGAGGCTTCACCAAAAACAGAGGAGCTGAAGAAAAAGATTAATCAAAACCCTACGTGAATTTATTTATGGATCACAAAAAAATGTTTCCAGAATATCCAAGACATGGTCGAGGGATAAAGTTAGATGAAGTTCGGATTTATCTCGATTACCTAACCTGGCATTAAAATCCTTTCCAGTGATCAGCAAACAGAGGGATAAAAAGATTTTAGAGACATTATGTAGGTCTGGAATAATTCCCAGTACGAGTTCCTATAAGAAGAGGAATTGTGGGAGGAATACAAATATTAATCAGAAGAAAAGGTTCTAAATTGGGAAACTGCTCTGGCAATGAGACAAAAGTCTAAGTCATTAGTGTAACAACCTCTAATCCCTATCAGAGCAGCCAGTCTCATGACAGAGATGGAGGTGAAATGGCTTTCTCCATAAATATTTCAGGTTTGATTAATTCTGACTTTCTGCGTCTGGACGTAACAAATATGTTGTGAAACATATCATGAAGAAGCAGAGACATTTGGCTGAACAATCCAAAACCGTGTAGAAACCTCATTTTCTAGGAAATGGAGAAACACATTTTAAAGCTGTTTTCCTCTTAACTCCATGCAGAAAATTCCCCAGTGTCCAACTCTTTAAAATAACTTCTCCCCAAAAGCAGCAGCCTATCTAATTAAGTCCAGAACCATGCTACCAGTTTGACCCCGATTTCAATTGGCAACTCCCTGACAGGCACCAAAATACCTTATTAATTTTTTTTCCTATGGATAGCAGTTCTGATTTACAGGAAAAAGGAAAATAAAAAAAGAAAAAAAGAAAAGAAGTAAATATTTTCTATATTTTCTAGGTCAGAAAAGGTGAGGAACGCCGGGAAGGGTCCTGCAGTGCCAGGATTCACAGGGAGCATCAGGCAGTAAGCTCAGAGTCCTGCTTTGGTGACAAGTCCTCATGTAAAGCAGATCATCCCTACCCAGAGACTGAAGCACATCCATATGCATAGCAAAGCTCTGAGATTACTCCCAGCACTCCCTTTTTCCCCTGTAATTACAAATCTTTGCCTTTCAGAGGCTGCAGAAGAAATATTCTCCAGCGTAAGGAGCTCCACGGCACCCCCAGGGTTGTGACAGTTCTGCTGTGTTGGGGCTACAGCAGATCAGGGTGGATCCCACCCATTTTTTTGGGGTGGGGAAAAGGACTTTTTGGGGAGCTCCATCTGTCCCAGGCTCCTGGGCAGCCTCATTGGGGGGACAGAGTGAAAACTGCTGAAGTGGCATCCTGCAGTGGGAGAAAGGGACCTGTAATGGTGGCTGATAAATAAAACAGAAATAAATAAATATTCCTTAATAAAGCAGGAGTTTCCTGTGGGACAGGGGAGCTGCAGTGTTTTCCTACCAGGCTCATGGGCTTGGGGTGCTCTGGGAGAGGTTGGCACCTCCTCCATCAGCACCAGCACAATGGACAGGAGCTTCAACTTTGAGCTGATGGACAGGATCCCAGAATCCCAGAATATCCTGGGTTAGAATGGACCCACAAGGATCATCAAAGTCCAGCTCCTGGCCCTGCACAGTACAACCCCAATAAATTCCATGATGAATAATTACTGACTTAAAAAGAACAAAATCCTCAAAGTACTGAAGGATTTTGGAAAAGCAGAAGGGCAGCTCCGATCTCTGCTCCCTGGGACAAGGGAATTGTTTCCCCCCAGGAAATGGCTGGAGCTGGGACAGAGCAGGGCTAGGCTGGATTTTGGGAGAAGGTTCTTCCCCAGGAGGTGCTGGCACTGCCCAGGCTCCCCAGGGAATGGGCACAGCCCCGAGGCTGGCAGGGATGCCCAGGGTGGGATTGCTGGGCAGAGCCAGGGGTTGGACTGGATGATCCTTGGGGTCCCTTCCAGCTGAGGATATTCCCTGATCCTGTGGTTTTAGGATGTTGCAGCTCGACCTACTTTACAATAAAGTTGCCATCCAATTTCCCCTCATTGAAAGGTTTCCACTTGTGATGTTCTAATGGGCTCCTTATGTAACGCTGGAGTGCAGTTTAAAGGCAGCTGCATCAGATCCCAATTTTGCTTTTAAGTAGTGCTCCTGATCTAATTAAATCATCCTTCCCCGAGCTGGCACCCTGCAGATGAGGAACCCTGCTCCCCAGAGCGCTCCCTGAGCCAAACCCATGGCTGCCCAAGCCCCCAGCAAATACCTGCAGCCATTGCAGAGCAGGTGGAAACACCCTGGGGACAGCTGGCACAGAAACTCCAAACAGGAGCAAGTGTTCCTCTGAAGCAGGAAACGAAGGATGAAAATACAGCTGAACAACATGGAAAACGAAAGCAGGGTGGAAGGAGGGAAGTTTGGGATCACTAAGCACTGCCACAGTGGCAGCCACATCCATAATTCAGTTCTCCCCCAGGTGGAGGAGCTGATGTTCTCCAGCCTTGCTCTGCACAGCCCTGCACAAGTCGCTGCTCTGAGCCAAGCCATCCAAAATCTCCGTGTTTGGATCATTCTGGATTGCACTCGGGTTCCCTTCCGTGACAGGGGCTTGGGGACAGGGCTCAGCATCCCTGGAAGGGTTCAGAGAATGAGGAGATGTGGTTCTGGGTGATGTGGGCACAGGGGAGTTCAGCCAGAGGCTGGACTTGAAGACCTTGGGGGTCTTTTCTGTCCTTACTGATTGTGTGATTCTCTGATAATGAAACACTGCTCCCCAGAGAAACCAGGGAGTTTGGAGAGAGGGACATAAACAGGGCTGGACGTGGCTTTGAGCAATTTCAGTCTCCAAAAAGCATCTGGCAAAGCCCAGGGGTAGCAGGTGAGTCCCAGTGCCTGCATCCCCAGCTCCAGGCTGGAGTGTATCCAGCTGGGATCCCTGGGAATGCTGCACTGTGATGCATGACAAAGAGAGCTGGGATGCAAGGAAAAGGTTTTCCTTGGGGCAGAGAAGCTTTTATTTGAGCTTTATATCCCTTTTTATAAAGTGTTCCCATACAGGTTTAACGTGATTGGCAAAAGGAACCACCTCTCTGGTCCCAGTGGTGGAACAAGAGGGAAAAACACACTCTGGACAATTGTTCCCCTTATTTTGGGAACTTGGCTCTATTTACAAAAACAGTCTTTGAAGAAGAGTTTTCCCAACAGCTTTCCCTTGGGAACATCTCAGCCACTGACAGGCTGAGAATTTTCCTCTAGCCCAGGAAATCTTGTCCACACTGCTCATGGATGATCTTGGTCCAGCCAGCCCCGAGGTGCTGAAGGTCCTGGCTGCAAACCCTCCTGATTCCGTGCTCTGGACATTCCCTCTGCCAGGAATGTTGGTTTATGGCTGCCTTCCCTCCTTTCCTAAACTTTCTCCACAGGATTCCTCTCTCTGTTTTCCCAGAGTCTGTGCTGGAGCTTTTCCCTCTCCTTCCCCAGAGTCCTTGCTGAAGCATCCCTGCTCCTGAGATCCCAGCTGAGCTTCTCTCATCCTGGTGCCCACTGCTCTCACTCACAGTGTCTGCTCTACCCCCAAAATTGCCTTTTTTGTCCTCCTCACCTGCCCCAGGTCCTTCCCAGGTCCCTCTGCCCGCCTTTTGACAGCTGAAGGAGCCTCCTTAATTCTGTCTGGCAGGACAGTGAGTCCCCATCAGCCTCCCAGGAATTTTTAATTCATTTCTACTTTCGACCTGCACTCCAGCCTGAGGCAGTACAATTCAGTAATCAGTGACATGAGAACATCTGACTTCCTGATTTACACCTGATGTCTCATAATTTCATGGGGTATCCTGAACTTTTCCTATTCTTATCTTAACTTTTCCTATTCCTACCTTAACTTTTCCTATACTTAACTTTTCCTATTTCCTCTTGGGTTTTTTTTTCCTAGCTGGGAGATCTCAAGGTTTCTGTCCCGTGCCTGACAATTTCCTGCCCTGCTCCCAAAACCATTCTGTCCTCACCTGCTTTCTGAGGGTGAAATTCAGATTAAAAAGCTTTGATTTCCTCTTAGAGTTGCTCTACCTCATAGATTGACACCTCCAGGTAGAAACCTAAATTTAGGAGTCTCAATCTCCGAGCTAAAGAACTCCCACCCATTCTTTTTAGCTCTGTTTTATTCTTTATGGAGACAGGATGAGCAGAACTGCAGGTATTAATCAATAGGTGGGTTTGCCAAACATTTATACAGTGACATGATCACATAATCGTGTTTTCCTTCTTTTCCCCCTTTGCTAAAATTTTCTTTCTCATTCAGCTGGAATATTTTAGTGCTGGGGCCACTGCTCCAATGTTTTTGTGGAGTTTTCCTACAGCAGCTCTATTTCTGAGTGATAACAATGCCCTTAAATTAAGTATAATACAGAATTGAATATGGATATTCCCAAACCATTCCACATTTCCTAGCTCTGGCTCCCACCTGCTGCTCCTGACAGCCCCAGGAACCACCTACTGCTCCTCCCAGGGTCACACTGGACCATCCCAGCTGATTCTGTGTCACCCCAAACCTTGCCAGGGCCACGTCCTCCCAAGGCACTGATGAGCTCCCAACCAATGCCTGCAACCATTAAAGCTCCTTTCTCTGGGAAAACCCAGCTTTCCTCCCACTTCTTGTCCCGTTTCATCTCAATCTTATTTCCTTACAGAAGACACCTGATTACCTCAGCTTAACCACTTGAAGAGTCTTTAGAGAAAGACTTATTGACATTTGTTTGGGGCTCCATGTGCACTTTATCAGCTGCAGCAGCCTCAGCGAGGAGCTGGGTGACATCTCCAAAGAGCTCCAGGAGATTTATGAGGCACGGCCTCCTTCTGCAAGAGCTGTAATGACTTCTTCCAAATAAATCACATTTATGAAATTGCCTCCTGGTTCTCTTCTTTATTATTGTAGCTTTTACCCACTTATTCAGGCTGAAGGGAGATTTACTGATCCCTGCTTTTCCCCATTTGTCCTGGAGACCTTTTCCTCAAGGCTGAAGACACATTTGCCACTGCCCATCCCTCTTGCAGCGTGGTCAGCTCAAGTGACACTTTTCATGCTACATTTAGCTTTCTCTTAATCTACTGTTTGAGGTCTTTCAGAGCTCCTGATCGAGTATCATCTTATCTCGTTGCTTTCTGACTGCTCCTTTTATTGATTTGTTCCAAAATGTCCTCTGCTGGAACTTCATTTAGGGACAATTCCTCATGCCCTCCACTGCCTCACCACTAATGCACCCCTTCCCAGCCTTCCTCTGTCATTTGCTCCCTATTATTACAGTTTCCTACCCTTCTGCCAGGTTTCTGAGGCATTTATGATGTCAATAATTTCCTTTCAGATCAGTCTCGTTCACCTCTGTGGGGCTCCAGAGTTACAGCATTTGTATAGATATATTTTTACATTTTTTATTGATCTCACTGTCCATTTTTCATGGGATCTGCTTAGCTGGGACTTTAATTGCTGAGCCCATTCTTTGCTATTTCCTTCCTTGATGTTATTGATTTCATCTCCTTCCATTTTTCTAAATCGCATGAATTTTTCTTCTTTCTCTTGAAAGAGATCTGGAGCCATGTGCAGTTGTTTGTTTGGTGAGTTTCCACAACTGCCAGCTATAAAAACCCCCCCTTGCTTGGCAATGCTAAAACCTAGTTTGCAATGTTGATTTATATAGCTTATCTCCCCTGTAAAAACGACCTCACCAGCGACTCAGAACCTGCCTGTCTGCTGCTGTGACAATTTATAACTCAGTGATTTCACTTCCAAGTCTCTTTCCTACTCACTGCTGACGCTGGTACCCACATCACTCACACCACCAGCTCCCTCTAGCACCAAGTGTGGGCACAAAAGTCCAGCAGAGCTCAAAGCACTGCAGAAAATGAAGATTTTCTTTCCCCCCACCTTGTTTCAGTAATACATTGCATTAACACCTCCTGGTCTGAGACTTTGGTGATTGCTCACTCATGTTCAGTTTTTTATTTCCTCTGATTCCCATGTCTGTTCCTGGCACGCTTCAGGCAGGCAGTTGGATCTTTTTTTATGCATTTTGGTATCTGTTTCCTCTTTCATAAATGTGGTACAAAGCACTTGTTTCTGTTTATCTGTAGATTTTTTTTGATCACTTTCTTCTCCAGGTTAGAAAATCCGATCCCGATTTTTGTGTTTGACCACAGGCTTTGAGCCAGCTCTTTGTTCAATCACATCCATGATTAATTAAACTGAACAGAACCCCAGGACACACCAGCAGGGCTCCAGCCTGAGCTCCAGCCTGACAGGGCACCCACATTGCAATAAAAACCTCTGGATGAGGAGCTGCCAGGACGCGGAATTTGGCTGGAGCCAGGGCTGCCAGAGGGGCTGCTCTGGGCAAGGGCAGCCCAGCCTTGCTGGGAGCCCACCCAGTGCCTGTGTCTCTCCCAAAAGCAATAAATCCCTGCCCCAGGCCCATCCCTGTGCCCACACAAGGCTCTGCCATCCATCAGGGCAGGGGCTGCAGCAGATGGGCTCTGCCTCACACAGAAACAAGGTAAGTGCCTGGCCCAGCCAGAAATGCTGGGCACACTGATCCAGACCATATTTCTTTAGTCTGCTTCTTGGAGAATCATGTGGAACAGTTTCAAAAGCTTTCCTAAAGCAAAATATGTCCCATCTGCTGCCTCCTCCTCATCTCCTAGACATTATTTTCTCAAGGAAAGAAATTACAGTGAGCTTGCATGATTAATTCTTGCTAAATCTACGCCTTTGCCTTTCTATCTCCTATTTGCTTTAAATTGATCATGTAGTAGTATTTTTTCAGACCTATTTCGTTTTTATTTTTTATTTTCAGACCTATTTCATTTTTATTATTTTTTTTATTTTCAGACTTATTTCTGGTCCCTCATCCCTTGGTTTGTCTTTTTCAAAGGAGCGAGCTGCGTTTGCCTTTGGACAGAGCTCAGTGATCTCACCTGCCTAGCAGGAGCTTCCAGGGCAGCCACTAAAGCCTCAATAATTGCTTCAGCTCCTGCCTGCCCTGCCCACATGGCTCTGCCAGCACAGCCCCAGTGCAGTCTGAGGCCAGAGCTGCTGATCTGGAAAGGCAAAGAGAGAACAAACCCAAAGCACAAACCCGGCGTAAAAGGACGTGGGGGACGAGGCCTCGCTCACCCTCTGCTCTCCTCTCACAAGAAATTGTTCAGCCCAGTGCAGAATCCTGCAATGGGCTGGGCTGGGCTGGGCTGGGCTGGGCTGGGCTGGGCTGGGCTGCGCTGGGCTGCGCTGGGCTGGGCTGCGCTGGGCTGGGTTGAGCTGAGCTGGGCTNGGCTGGGCTGCGCTGGGAGGACCTTAAAGTTCATCCTGCTCCTCTCCCTGCCACGGTTCCATCCCTTCCCGGCTGCTCCAAGCCCTGTCCAGCCCTGGGCGCTCCCGGGGATGGGAATGTGGAGTTAAACCAGCAGGAAGCTGCCTCCCAGCTGAGGAGAAGCAGGCTGCCAGCTCCAGCAAGGCTCTGGCTGCAAATCCATTCTGGATTGAGAGTTTCTGGTGGGCTGTGCTGCCGGGGATTCAAGCACCGGGAGCGTGGAGCAGCCGCACAAGCGCTGCCAGATTTGCTGACTTCCAGGAGGGCACAAAGGGGCCTCTCCTGGGACACCTGCCTGGAAAATGCTGGGCAGGAGCAGCAGGTGCTGCTGCATGTCCCAGGTCCTGAAGGGAAGGATCCTGGAAGGTGAAGTCAGGCTGCTGGCTGAAGATTTCGCCCCAGGGTGCTGTTGGCAGTTTCTCTGCGATGCTCCCAGTTCCACGCACAGCTCCAATTAGGCACAGGGGGAGGAGGTGCTCTCCGGAGGTGATGGGCTTCATCAGAGCTCCACAGAAATCAGGCTTTGGGAAATCAGGCTCAGGGAAATATCTAGGATGTGTTTAATTAAGTGGGAGCTGGGGGAAATCTGTCAGGAGCGAAGGGTAAACAGATTGCTGAGGGTTGGTAGCACACAAATACTCTGTGTATGGAGCCGGCACAGAGAAAGAGCTCAGTACAGATAATTGGGGAAATTTTATATATCAAAATGGAATAAGAAGCTAAACAAAGCTGTCCCCTTAATTAAGAACTATAAATACATGTAGATAAAAATGGGATGGTGTTAAATTAAAGGGGAGGGGGGGGAAAGAGCTAGGTGAAATAAAGCACAGGTGATAAAACCAGCAGCAAACAGCAAATCCCAGTGACAAAGCCAACAGAGTGCTAAAATATATGGCCATAAACTACAGGAAAGTGAGTGTAAGTCATAAAAGTGAAAGATTCTTTTTTTTATATCAAAAAGAATGTTTTAAGGAATCTTTCAGTCAGACTGAAATTCTTACTGGAAAAGACCATACCCTGGCAGTGAGAATGTAAATACGTGAGCAGAGTTACCCCATCAGTCACCAGAGCAAGGAGACTGAGTGCTCAATGCTGAGAGGTGAAATACCAAACACGGGCCTCTCTATTATTCATAAAATAAATTGATATAATGGCACAAAATGGGAGAAAAAAGGTTAGAGAAGCAATTTCCAGGAGCAGAGGCTGCAGTGCAGGCATCGGGAAGCTGCTCCTGCTTCGTCTCCTGCCAGCTACCACAGGAGCGAGTTCAAGAAGAGGCAGGAGGTGAAGCAGCAGAGAATTTGGGCTGCTCTGGGAGCACAAAACTCCTCCTGGAGTGCAGATCTCAGAGGTCTCGGCGGGCACGGAGCTGCCCACAATTCAAGGTGGAGCGAGATGAAACAGGAGGAGTGGTCAGAAATAAGGAACCCACTCGCCCCCGGCAGCACAGAAACAAAATCCCACAGAATCAGAGAATTCACTGGGCTGGGAAAAAACCTCAGAGATCATCGAGTCCAGCAATGAAAGCCCCAGTACATCCAATTCTGGTGTTGCCATCGAACATCTGTGGGAAGATTGGATTGGGGGCAGAAAAGAGCCATAAAAAGGATATGAGGAGAGGAGAATGTGTAGTTGGGAAGCTTAAACAGCTCAATTGTGGGGCAATTCCATAAGAACTTTCACAAGGGGGAAATATCAACCAAGGCTTTTTAATCTCGCCGAGACAGAAGAAAGACTGAGGACTGAAAAATGAAAGTGATTCAAAGCAGAAATGAAACCCACATTTTTTAACAGCAGTGATGATTAAATTTGGGAACAAACTACCACCTGAAGTGATGGATTTTGCAACTCTTGACATCTGGAACATATGTTCCCGTGAAAAGTTCAAGTTTTGATAAATAAGGATTTTTTTCTTCCCCGAAAAATAATTTTGTCAGAAAATTCTTCACCAGTGTTTGGGTTTCTTGTCTACTTAAAAAAGATAAAAGATGAGACAGAGAAACAGCTTTGTACGTTAAAAGTTGGTCAAAATGATAATAAAAGCAGAATAATGGAATTCCTAGATAAGGAGTATGATAAGGCAGGAGTTAATTATCACAGCCACTGTAATGAAAATTTTGCATCTCTAATATTCCAGGACTATTTGAACATTTCTTTATAATAATGATCAAAAGGGAACTGCTTGACATAATCTACTTGAGCACTCGAAAGCTTTCTGATGGTGTTTTTCAGGCAGGGCTAATCCCGAGGAATGCTGCAGTTGTGGATGCTCCCCAGTGCAAAGCCCACACAGGGCCCCAGGCAGAGCCCTGATGTCACCAACAGGAATTTCCTCCCAGCCCCTCTGCCAAGGTGTTAAGTGGCATCGTTCCAAGGATCGTTTTTAATTGCAATCAAGGCACGAGAACTCCTGCACAAGTGCTTTTAATGCGCTGCAGGAATGAAAAATGACACGTGAGGCACTGACAAGTTGGGGAGCATCATTAACCACACCAGAGCCACTAACAAATGTGCCAAGGCTGGTACAGCTGCGTGGAATTCAGGAGGAGCTGGGCCACTCATCCTTGGATTTTTATTTTATTTTATTTTTTAGTCAAAGCCTTGAGAAGAGTGAAGCTCATCCTGAATCAATAGGATGTGAAGCATCACTGAAAGGGAAAAAAAAAAAAACCACCACCAAAAAAACCCGCATCCTCTCGGGATTTTTTATTGGCCTGAGAATCGTGGCACTCCTCAGTAAATGTCAGGCTTATCAGTGTTGTGAGTAAGCATCAGTTAGCTCTCAAACGAGCTGACTCTGTTCATTTTTCTCAGAACTGTGTGTAATATTCTCCTGGCAAGGAACAGCTCTTTCAGTAGACTGCAGCACAAATTTGTAAAAGGAGCTTGTCTCAGCTCTGATCCAAAAACCAAAAGAGATCGAGATTAGATGCCTGTGGAAAGAGCTGCTTTTTGACTACAAAGCCCAGATCATTTGGAGTTAAAGCGATGCAAGAAGTACAAATTTCTCCTTTTCAGATCACAACAGATGCGCCAATTGTAAGAAAACTTTCTTCCCTAGACTTGTTTACCTACTTCAAATTACATCAGTAGCTTCGAGTGTATTTTTGACCCGTGAGTGGTTAATGACATCAATCTCCCCGATACATATTCATCCCTTTCTAAAGACCCTCTCGTTATTTCTCCCATGTAGCTTCCCTCTTTCTAGTGCTCGCTGAGCCCCAGCAGCCTCGTGGTGAGATCTTCATTAGCATTCAAATAAAAATTCATTGTTTGCCTGCGTAGCGGGGAGAGGAGCCATCACAAGTGTTTACTTTCTGAGTTTCATTTGCTCCTGACAGAACATCACAAAGCACAGCAAAGCTGCCCCGGCTCAGGTGCAGGCTCCCCTGCTCCAGCAGCAGCTTTCCAGTCCGGATGCTCAGGGAAGGGGTTTAAGAACACACCGGGAATGTTTCTGCTTTCCTGGAATGTTCTCCTGTCTCCCAACAATGTGTGTCTTGGGACTCTGCGAGTCACAGTCCTTGGTTTTACTGTTGAGCAGGTTCTGCTTTAACTTCCCTCCATTAACTTCTCCCGCTTCCCCCGGAGCTCGAGTAAACTTTGAGCATCCGTAATATCCCGTGGCAAGGGATTTTACAGCTCCATCACGAGGTTTGTCAAGAGCCATCAACCACACCACGCTGATTTTCAGTCTTTGCTTTGGAAGAGACACTAAAGGGGCTCCTCAGTTTGGAGAGAGCGAGGATAGAGAGTGAGACCTGCAAAATTCTCCTGGTCTGGGCACCAAACTGTGAGAGACCGGGAGAGCGTGTCCAGGGCAGGAATGGAGATGGGAAGGGGCTGGAGAATCCCTGAGGGAGCTGGGAAGGGGCTGAGCATGGAGCAAAGGAGGCTCAGGGGGAATTTCTGGCTCTGCACAGCTCCTGCCAGGAGGGGACAGAGCAGGGCTGGGCTCTGCTCCCAGGGAACAGGGACAGGAGCAGAGGGAACGGCCTCAGGCTGGGCCAGGGCAGGCTCAGGGTGGGCAGCAGCAGGAATTTGCCCATGGAAAGGGAGCTCAGGGATTGGAAGTGCCCAGGGAGGGTTGGAGTGCCCATCCCTGCAGGTGTCCCAGGAACACCTGGAGGTGGCACTGGGAGCTCTGGGCTGGGGACAGGGTGGGCATGGGGCACAGCTGGGACTCCCTGGGCTGGGAGGGATTTTCCAACCTCAACAATTCTGGGATTCTGGGAATCTCTAGCCACATCTAGGACAGGTGGGCAGTGCAGGCAGAAGAACCACGGTCTCACCCATGAGATCATTTCCTGTGTAGCTCTGAGGAGTTCCTTTAGTGCCCTTTCAGGACCCTTTCACAGGCTCCAAGTGCGTGAATTGTGGTTTCTCACTAGAAAAACAACTCCCAAATACATCGAGGTTTCTGCATTTATCCTGTTTTGTCCTTCTCATTTCTCCTCCCTCCTCAGCACAGCCTCCACCGTGCCCATCTGCAGCTCTGCACTTCACTCCTGGGGACCTTCTCCAGGATTGTTGTGACATCTCCCAACTTCCATCCCTCCTGCAGGGAAACTGATTTAAGTGACAGGTTACACACTATTGTAGCTCCATAATTGCATATTTGTTTTCCTCCAGAGCTCTTGAGTGATTACCAGATGGTCTTGGTAATTTCTGACTCTTCATCTTATCAATTAGTCCTAAAATGAATTTTATTGTCATTTAATTTGAGACGGTTCCTTACACTTGTCCCCATAAGTTTGGTTCTCGTGGGAGAACAACCTCCCTCAATTGCAGACAGCACCAACACAAAGCTCACTCTACTTTTCTCTCCTCCAGGAAATCCTATTAGACTGGTCATCTGTTCACCAAACCTCTGGAAAAACAGGATTCTGGCAATTTTGAAGAGAGTTTTACCATATTTTTATGATTCCTTTAGTGAGTTCGCACCTTAAAATTTTCCCTTGGCTGCCCTACAGGTTTAGCTTCATAGTTAATGGGTTTTTGGGTTTTATTTCTCCAAAAGTTTCTTTATTTGCTCAGAAACCCCTGATTTTGAACACTCTCTTCCCACTCTGCTGTTAGAATATTGCCTTTTTGGTCCCTTGTAGAATTATTTCACTTAGTGATATATTGCTCTGAGCTTCAGATAGGGTGGGTTTATCTCCTCTCTCATCTCCTGCATCCTTAGAGCAGCTGCTTTTAATTTCCTTTTAGGAAGTTCCTGCACTTTTGAATAGGTCTCATTTTTAAGTTAGGTGGTACAGTGAGGGAGTTGGGGGGGAAATCTGATATTCCTCAGATAATGTCACGAATTCCTCCAGGAAAAGAGAGGGGGATTCACCAAGGTTTCCACAGGAGGGAGGAAAGGATGTGAAGCACCTCCAGCTGGAAAGGGAAGGATGGGATGGACTCTGCCCTGGCACTGCAGGAGGAGCTTCCAGCACCAAGCATCCAAAAGGGCCTGGTAAAAAAAACAAACAAAAAAACCCAAAAAAACCCCAAAACAAACCAAAACAGAAAATAAAAAAAAAAGCAAAGAAACCAAACAACACCAAAAAACAAACACCAAAAAACAACAACAACAAAACAAAAACAGGGAGGGAATTCAAAGAAGTAATTCCCAAAGGAAAATTCCTGTTCAAAAGCAGGAATACACCTGTGCCACAGAATGGCAAAGTCCAGCTGGGGGATCTCCTGCAGTTCCCTGCACTCACACAGGGAGGGTGGCAGGGGCAGAGCTGGCACCTCTGGCCTTCCCTCAGCATTCCAGGTCTGGCTCTAGCAGCAGGATCTGGGGGCTGTGGGAAGTCTGGGGTGAGAGCCTGGTGCACCACCACAGTTCCCAGTGCTCCCAGTGCTCCCAGTTCTTCTTTGCAGGAGCTCATGGCTCACAGGCACTGGAAAAGCACCCCTGGATCTTTTCTGGGTGATTGGCATCCAGCTCCCCTGGAAAAATCCCAACCCCACAGCAACAAGTGTAGGCCATGCCCTGCTCTCCTGGGGCCCTGGAGGTGACAGCAGCTGGCCACGCTCAGGGGGGTTGGGACACCAGCACTCCTGGAGTGTTTGTGGATGGGAAATGTGTGTCTGTTTAAATGAAAATGCAATAAAAGCTGTGTCCAGGCCCTTCTGCCCAGAGCTGCAGGTGCCCAGCCCCTGGAGACAGGCTCTCTCCTCCTGCAGAGCAGGTTCTGAGCTGCAGTGGCCATGGAATAGCAAGCAGGCAGCTGGCAGAGCCCACAAACCTGCCAGATGTTGCAGCCACTCTCCTGTCCTGCTGCAGGGACTGTGCTGTGCCTCCTGGTGGGATGGCTCCTTGCAAAGAAGGCTGGAAAACAGGGCTGGCTTGACAGCTCCTCAAAATTGGTGCTACCACAGGTTTGTGGAGTGAGCAAACATCAACAAGAAATAAATCAGAGCTGGGAGAAAGGCTGCTCTCCACTCTCCCTCCAGCGTGGCTTGTTTACACTCTGCACTGCAATCTGAAAAATGCCATCTCTAATGAATACTAAATAGTGGGAGGCTGCTCCTCGGCAGCCTGGTGCTGGGGCTGGTTGCTGTGCGGGAGAATGGCGAGAGCAGGGGCTTGGCTGTGCCTCTGTTTCGTGCAGTCATAGAAACTGTCAAGCTCAGGTGCCTCTGTGATCTGCAGGCAGCCTCTCTCCCTGCACCCTTTCCTGGCTACACATTTATTTTTAAAACCTCCCCTTGTTGCTGTCGCTCAGGTCTTGCAGCCAATTTTCGTGTCATTTTTATTTCTGTCGCTTTAAAATTTATCTACTTATGCAATTTTAATCCTTTTTTTTTCCCTCCTTTCTCCCCCCTAAACCAATTCACAGTCATATGTTAACAGCTGCCTTGTAGTGGAAGTCACTGGGAGTTAAAGCTCCTGAGCCCTCTCTGGTAAGAGCTGCCTCACCTCAGTGTTATGAATCTGTTCTACAGTGCCTTGTACCCCTCTCCTCAGAACATTCTCATGGATCTGCTTCATCACCAGGAACATTCCTGACCCTGCCTGTGCAGGGGACATTAAAACAACAACAACAAAAAAAAAAAAGAATACCAGCAAGCAAGAACTCTTCTCTACACACAAATGGCATCTAAAATCCTTCTGCAGCTCCTTAAGCTGTAAGGATGAGGAAGCAGAAGGGGATCTCTGCTGCAGAAGATGGGGGATAAAAAAGGAAGAATCACAGCAGAGCCCCTGCTCACGTTTCAATATCTCTGCATGTAACACTCTGTTTTGGGAGTTTGGTGACATTTTTGAGTTTTCTCCTCCACCAGCAGTTCCAGCTTCCCTGGCAGGGTGGGCAGACCCTGAGGTTGTCCCAGAGCGGCTGTGGCTGCCCCTGGATCCCTGGCAGTGCCCAAGGCCAGGCTGGATGGGGCTGGGAGCAGCCTGGGATGGTGGGAACTGTCCCTGCATGGCAGGGGTGGCACTGGGTGAGTTCTCTTCCACCCCAAACCAGTCTGGGATTCCGGGGTTATTCCAAACAACCCAAGGCATTCCCATGGTGATAAATCTACAGAACAAAAACACAGTGCAGAAAAGGCAGTGACCCACAGGCTTGTTAATGCACACACAGCCAAGAGTTTGTTGGGTGATATTTGTTTGTAAAACACCGAATTCAGGCAAAATCCGTGTTTGTGAATAACAGCAAATCGTTCATCCCAACTGCAATGGTTATTCTGCCTCCCTCCACTCGTCTGCTGGAGTGCTCACATAAATATGCATGCACTTCCCACCCACACAGTATCAAACACTCCACAAGTGCTACAGAGCCCAGGATAATCCGTTGTTTTGGAGGGATCAAACCTGCAGCCACGTGTGTGCGGTGAGCAGGAGATTCTAAAGCCCAGCACAGGGGCACTTCTCACTGAGCTGTGCAAAGGTCACCCTGTGCTGTGATTAAGCTCCTGTCAACACTGAGCCTGTAGGAGAGTTCAGAAAACACTCTGCAAACAAGAGCCAGGCTCTCTGGGTTAAAAGGTTATGAAATTTAGTCTAATCTCTAGTTCTGTTTTTTTAGGTGTTGGCTACCAATCTATTATAGAAAAAAAAAAAAAAAAAAAAGTCGGTGCATCCCAAAATTTGATTTCCCAACTTCTTCGTTTACATGGCCCTGGCCATATTTATTGTAGAATCACAAGCTGGTTTGGGTTGAAAGGGGCCTTAAAAATCTCCTCATTCTTCCCTCTGCCATGGACCTCCACCATCCCAGGCTGCTCCCAGCCCTGTCCAGCCTGGCCTTGGGCACTGCCAGGGATCCAGGGGCAGCCACAGCTGCTCTGGGCACCTGTGCCAGGGCCTGCCCACCCTGCCAGGAAAGAATATTTTCTCAATTTCTAATCCACCAGACAGTTTCTACCAGGCTGCTCAGACTTGCAGTTCAAACTGTTCAGAATTCTCTCAAGACTCCCTTGAAATCTCTTTTTTAAGTCGTGCTGATTTGCATCATCATTTCTCAGACTGAAATGAAATAATTTCTTTTTGTCAAAACATTCCTTCCACCACTCTCTTGAAAACCACTTGTGACTCTGTGAATTATCACAGGAATTTCACATTTGGCACAGCATTTCTCCCAGCAAGAGGTTTGGATCTGCTGCCTTCCCAACTGTCCACAAAGTTCTCACACTTTCAAACACTGGGGAGTTGTCCACAAATCGAACAGCGCAAGTAAGATATCAAAAGATTTAACACCCAGGAAAAAGTAAAACAGCAGAATAATCAGAATGTTTTGTAAGTGTATAGGAAAGAGCAGGGAGATGAGTCCTTGTCTACACGAATCCCTCAGGAACAAAACCAGCTGATGCAACCCAGTTCTGCTCTCCAATGGATGAGGCTTTGTGGGTAAGGAGGAAGCAGCAGATCCTCCACACCTGAGGCTCCTGCCACTGTCCCACAAGTGAAGAAGGCCTTGGCTGAAGCCCTGACACAAATGTGGTTGGAATCTGCAGCCTGAGAGCACTTTCCAATGGCTCACTGTGAAATGCAAAGGACAAAGGGAATGGTTACTCAGCTGCTCAGAAGATCCATTCAATATTTTATTGATAGCCTGGATGAGGGAATGGACTGTGTGTTTATTAAATCTGCCAAGATTAAATCTGTGAAGAGCGGCTGCAAATACTTGGGGGAGAGCAGTATTAAAAACTTTTGACAACTTGGACAAGTCTATAAATACAGAAGGCAAAAAGCAGAGTGGTTTCACTTAGGCAGGAGGAAAATGCACAAATACAGGGCAGACACCAGCTGGCAGAAAGCAGCCTGGACACACAAACAATCTGAAGGTTCTGCTGGATCCCGGGTTATTATCCTGAGCAGAGAGAGAGGTTATTATCCTGAGCAGGTCTATCAGCAGAATTCCCTGACATCCCACAGGCCCTCTGCTGAACAGAGAAACTCCTGAGTGCAGAGGCATGGCCAGGGTTGGGTGCTGCTCCTCGGGAAAGGCTGCCAGGCAAAGCAGCAGGACAAGGAAAACACAACCTGAGGCAAGAGGCTGAGAACAGGAGGGGCTCAGCACAGAGCAGAGCATGGAGAGGTGCAGGAACAGCCCAGTGCCAGGTCAAAGTCTGCTAAAAATGCAGGTGAAACAAGTGCTCTGCACCCAGGAGTGTGACAAGCGGTTCTGATTGTGCTGTGGGAGGAGGAGATGGACTGAGTGATCAGCTGAGAGTTCATCCAGCTTCTCTGTTCAAGGGCTCTGTGCCCAGCTGAGGCTGATTAGAGTTTGCCTGTCCCCAGCTTGGCCAGATGTACCCCAGCAGCTTCACACAGCATTTGTATCATTCCTGCATTAACATCATCATTAAGGTTAGTGGTTTATGTTCATCTTGCCATCTCAGGACTCCCTGTCTCACAAACACCTTATCAAAATGCTGTTTGCCAGACCAACATGACTCACAGCTCATCCATCAAAAGCCATTTGAATAATTAGTCCTCAAATACTAACTCAATAAAATCTTTGGGCCTTGATTTTCCTTCCCACCCAGCACAATAGGCAAAAGGGCTCACCCTGCTCCTCTGGCCCTGCTTCTGTCAGACCCACAGGATCCAGCTCAGAGCTGCTGGTGCCAGTCTCCCATCCCACTGCCAGAATTTTAGGAGCAATGACAATTTTAGCAAACACTGAAGGCATCTTGGGGGTCTCAGCTGCAGATCCTCACAGAGGCAGCAGGTCACTGCTGCTCCCTCCAGCATCCAGCCCTGGCACAAAGGCAGGACCAGCTCTCCCTGTGCCCATTCTGACATCAGAAAAAAAACCTTCAAGTACTTTAATCTTCCCCAGATTACCCATTTCAGTGATTCTACATCCTGCATCAGCCATGTATTCCTGTTGTTAGTGTAGCTCAGCCTGGTTTCTCCAGCCATTTTCCCATGGAAAGCAGTTTCAGCTGCAGTGGCCAGGCTAACACAGCACCTTCTGAACCAGAGATCAATTCCCAGGGTGTCATGGAAAGCAGTCCTGCTTTATCAAGCAATTATAATCAATTACCAATATTGATCAGAAGCAGCTACAGCTGAGCTTCCTGCAGGATCCATGGAATTAAATGGCTGTGCTGGAGGAAGAGCAAAGATCCCTGTGAAATTGCGCAGGTTCTGGGATTTATGAAAGCACAGCTCGATTTCATTGGCATTCCATCAGTTAAATCAACATTATATAAACCCTTATATATAGGGGTGCTTATATAAAAGAAATCATGCAAGTCACAGACCTCGTTAGCTCCGTGTACCCTTCCACCACTGCTAAATCGAGTTGATATGTCAGAGACTAGAAACCCAAAAGATTCCTGATTTATCATCTTAATTCTTTACATCTCCTCTCAAGAATTCACAGCGCTGTCAATTCTCTCCTCCATTCCCATTACCTTCTTTGTAACATATTGGCCTTCTAACTTTTACTGAATAATTCCTGGTCTATTATATCTATAATTATACTAATAATTAAGCATGCCTTTTCATCAGCTAGCAGCTAATTACTTCTGTTCCTACCCAGCTTGCTCAGAAAACAGTCAATTCATCTGTATCCCCATCACTCTCGCCGTTGCTAAGCACTCAGTGCCACTCAGCAGTGCCACTGTCACGGGCTGGGGTGGCTCAAGGTGCTCTGCAGTGCCTGAGTGCCACTGCCTTTCACCCTCACAGGGGTTTCTCACCTGAGGAAAGGCTCCACTCACCTGCCTGGCATCGCTGCTGAGCCCAAACAGCTCCCACCAGCAGCTCCTGCTTTCTGCAGTCACTGCACAGACAAAAAGAATTGGATTCCAAATAATCCTGTGCCCACTTGTGGGTCAGAGCGTGCCCAGGGTTGTGTTAGATGGGAGCTGAAGTTATGAGGTCTGAGCTCTCCATTATTTGGACTCCTGTGAAGCTTTTGGCACAGGCAGAGGGATGGAGCACTTCTCCCATGAGGAAAGGCTGAGGGAGTTGGGATTGTTCCCCTGCAGAGGAGAAGCTTTGGGCTGAGCTCAGTGTGGCCTTGCAGGGCCTGGAGGAGCTGCAGGAAACATGGAGAGAGACAATTCCCAAGGGCTGCAGGGACTGGACACAGGGAATGGCCCAGCTGGATGGGATCTTGGGCAGGAATTGTTCCCTGTGAGGGTGGGCAGGCCCTGGCACAGGTGCCCAGAGCAGCTGTGGCTGCCCCTGGATCCCTGGCAGTGCCCAAGGCCAGGCTGGACAGGGCTGGGGGCAGCCTGGGATGGTGGGAGCTGTCCCTGCCATGGCAGGGCTGGGATGAGGTGATCTTTAACCTTCAACCAAAGCAGTTTGGGATTCCATGGTTCTGTGATCCTCTGGAGTGAAGAGCCTCTCACACCTTGTCCCTCCCCCTGGATCACCCCTAATCTGCTGATGTGACAGCAGGAATTGTCACTGTGCTCTGCTGTCACTGTCACTCTGCTCCTCACTGTGCTTCCCTTCCACGCCCTGTCCCAAGCCACTCCTGCCAGTTAGTACCAAACTTCAGCAGCTGTGGTGATAAATCAGCTCAGATTGGTTTTATCTCCCCAGTTTTCTGCCCCTTGTAGGCTGCAGACAGAAGTTCCAGGGCAGGAATTTCCACCACCACCAGCTTTGGCAAGCTGCTTCCTTGCCTGCTCCTCAGGTAATGAAATCAGGGAAATTACCATTACTGAAATGTTAATGGCTGGTATTTCCAGCCTTCCCAGGGACTGGGTTAGGCTAAACCCTTAATCCTTTTATCTGACTCCTGACTGCATCCTCTGAAATGAAGCAATGTTGGCAAATGAAGTGGCTGTGCCTGATTCCAGCGAAAGGAAAATTGGAAAATGAGGGAATTTGTTACAGAAAACACTCAGAGTGGCAGCCAGAAAGGTAAAATGTTTTCAGATGGCAGGTAGACTATTTTAGGATTTTATATTGGAGGCTCAAAGCAAATGCATATAACCTGTCAAAAAAAAAAATACTTGAGAGGAAAACAAAAAGCTTGCATCATAAAACAGCAGGATCAGGGAGGCTCTTGGAAGTTAAAAGGTATCCTGCAAAAAGCTGAAGTTGTGTCTGAAAAAGGAAATCTGAAAAGAACATAAATTCTGGCAGACTAAATGTAAAAGCACAATAACATAGATGGAAGAAAGAGTTTAGACACAGTTTGCTAAAGAAACAGGAAAGAATGTTATAAATTCCTCTTGAAAACACCAAGAGCAAGGGGCTTGCAAGAGCCACACAGGTGTGGAAGGAGCACTCGGAAAACACGATGCCATCACAAAAAATTCCAAATTCTTGGGTTTTTTTTTTAATTTTTCATTCATTTATCTCTGTTCACCTGGAGAATCCCAGAAACTCGAGAACCAGGATATTGTTTACAAGGCCTTCACAGAAGGCTTGTCTTAATTTAAGGGTGTTAAGTGGAGATTACAAAGCAGATAAAAGGAATCACAACATTTCACCAGGCGCCCGATGGAATTCACACAAGGTTTTTATAGAATGTTAAATATGAATCATCACCGAGCTAATACCCTGAGTATGTAACCTTTTGCTGAAAATTGCTGTGATTATCAAAGGACTGGAAGGTAACTAATAAGAAATCAGGTTTTTAAAATAAATCCAGTGGCAATTCAAGAAGCCTCAGACCACTAAGCCCAATGTCCATATGGGTCATGTTGGCTGAAGCTCCAGCAAAGAACAGAATTAGTGAATACATGAATAAAAGTAACATGTTAAGGAAAAGTAAACATGACTTTTGTAAAAGGAATCCAAGCCTTCTAAATCTGCTGGAATTCTTTGAAGGAGTCAAAAGCATGTAAATAGCAGAGCTCCAGCTGAGAATTTTTCCCTGCATTTCCAGCTCACCCCAAGCTTCCAGAAACCTCATGCATAGAAGGTCTCATCAAAGGCTTTTAAATAAACTAAAACAGCCAGGGACTACAGGTAAGGACCTCACAGAGTTACAGTTTAGCATTGGAAAGAGAAGATTATCCTAAAGGATGAGTTTTCACCATGGAAGATGATTGGAGGTGGAGTCCCACGGGGTTCAATGTGCTCAGAAATGATTTGAAAAGTTGGGGGGAAAGTGAGGAAGTTTTCTGATAGAAACTAAATTAATTAGAATAATATTTGCTGCAAAAAGCTCAAGATGCCACAACACTGAGCAAGCCTCATGACAAAGTGGAAGGTAAATTTTTCAGCCCTGACAACCATAATCTGGATAGCCACAAAAAGCAACGCAGAGTGATGGGCTCTCAGCTAGTTTGCACAATTTAGGAAATGCACCTCAACACTATAACAGTTCGTTCTATGAATATATGACCCCATTGCTCAAGAGCAGGCAGGAAAAAAAAATCCCAAAGTTTTGGATTCTTAGGAGAGGAAAGAGCAGCCGTGCCCCTGTTTACATTCACTCTGCTTCTCCAGCAGCCGTCGCATCTCTGGTCCCCTCACCTGCGACAAGAAGAAACTGTAACAGCAAAAAGAAAAGCTGCAAAGCTGCGTGGCAGGATGACAAACACGGGCAGTACAGAAGTGCTTTCATGTGAGAAGCAGAGCCAGCGTGAATGAGAGGCTGAGCGGGAAGGGACTGGCATTTGTCGCTGCCAATTGTGCCGAGCAGGCCAGGTGCCAGCGAGGGGAGACGGACACCGAACACGAGCTCTGTCGTGTGCCTCTTTGTTCAGCTGCTGAAGCCTTCATATCCTGTCAGGCAGCAATTCCGAGGGCTCTGGGAGAGCTGTGACAGCTCCGTTTCCTACATAATCCCAGCGTGCTTTCAGGGAGATGTAAGGGGAAAGGAGGAATGAAAGGCTCGAAGTGCTTTTTGTGCCCATTACCTCGAAATCGCTGCTCATTAGAGGTCTCCACTTCCTTCCCCAGCTACCCTCCCTCGCCACAATTTCAGAATTAAAATAAATAAAAGCAGTAACCCCAAACACACGCACTTTGGCTGGTGTTTACTAACATCTGCCTATGGTGGCCCAGCTGCTTCTTGCCAGCCCCTTCAGGGATGTGTTTTAACACCGCTCCTCTCACCTTTTCACACTTCCCCCATTCCCAGCTCCTCTGAGCACTGTGGGTTCGGGCTGTTAACTCAGCTCTGCCTTTCAGTCACTCGTGCACTGACTTGTACCAGCTGGTCCAAACCTGGTAAGAGCCTCAGACTCCTGGCGAGCCATTAATAACACACCAGCAATCATTTTAATTGCAACCGGGCGTCTGGAATTTTGGAGCTGCACGCAGAGTTCCTTCTCCCCACAATATTATTGTCCCATTGTGCATTTTGGAGTTTAGCTCTCATTAAAAGTAATAGAGGGAAATAGTCTGTGGCAAAGTGAATGTGTTTGTTTTCACAGCTCACCTCCTGCTCCTCGGCACTCCAACACTCTCTCGCTCAGTGACAAGACCACAGCTGCTGCCATCGTTCACTTACCTGAGGAGTGCAATATTTAGCTGGAGGGACACTGGAGTTTTCTGTTTGTTAGTTATCAGGTCAACAACTCTCACCTTATCACTTCAGTTTCCATTCTGTTGATAAAACCTGTCAGCCTTCCTTGAGTGGTTCCAGGCCCTCAGAAGAAATCACATTAAATTGGCACAACCAAGTAAATCTGTAAGGGATGTGCTCCTGCCTAACCAAAGGGAAGGGGGGAGGGCTTGGGTTTCTTTCCCTCGTCCTCCTTGCACAGTTCCAATGTCCGAGTGCTTGGAGCTGTGTTGAAATCCTCCCTGAGGATTCAGCAGTTCAAGTCAGATCAGGTCTTTGACTGTGGCCCAGAGCAGATGTCTGCAGAGCCGAAACTGATATGTTTAAGTGCAAGAGACAATAATCATTTCTTCAAGTAGAAACTAAAAATACCCACAAGAAAGTGGAATTCATAATGGAGATTTTAAAGATCTGTGACACACCAGAGCCTGCACAGGGGTTTTAATGAGAGAGAGGCCAATTTAATTGGTCAGGGCCAGCAGTGCTTGGCGGGGCGAGGGGCTCTGAGGTCTCACACTCGCTGTGAACGCCCGGAGCACCACTGGACAAGCCGGTGTCACAGACAGGGACAACCTCATCACCAGCATCACACAGCCCAGCCACGAGGAGAAGGCACTAAAAAGAGGAGGCAGCAGCTGACAAAGGAATGTTCCTGAAGGTGATGGCAGCCCTGGCCATCTCCACGTGCCGTGTGTTTGATCAGAGCTCTGGGCACGTAGCTGAGGCAGCCCCACTCAGTTTAAACTCTGCTAGGGCTGACTTAACCAGCACTTGCTGAGCACCTCAGCCCGAATTCACAGCCTTCCCCTGTGAAAACTCTCCTGGAGTGCTGGTGGAAAGCCAGAAATAACTTCCGTGGACCATTCAATTACAGGCAATCACCACCCAGAGCTCCCCGTCCTCGTGGCACGGCTCATCAATCAGGTTTGCTGTCACCGTGTCTCTTCTCATAGCAGTCACCAGAAGGCTCTGAGCTGCCTCCAAATCCATGTGACATTTACTGTCAGGGGCTGTCAACACCAAGAGATTCTCCCAGGGCCTCTGAGTTCATCACAAAGCAACGAGATCTATCCCCAAAGCTGCTCCCAGTTCCAGCTCAGGATTACAGTGACTGGATGAGGGGCTTTGCAGCACTCAGGGAACAGGGAAGCAGCAGCAAGAGCCACAGCTTATGCCCAAATACCTTTCTCTCCTTATTCTCTTCTCTTTTCTTATTGTGCAACTGCTTTAAGACAGGTCTCAGGCACGTGATTAATTAGCCTTCCTCAAAAATATCCCTTATAAACTTATTAAGAGAAAGCTGAGATTGTTTACTGGGAAATTTCGCCTTCCCTTCTTTAGCATTGATCCTGCCTTCGCTCTGTGTTTAACAACAGAGTGACCTAGTGGAAAAAATGTATAAAACTTAATAAATTGCACTTGGCATTATTGACAGAGTGTGTATATGCACATTTGGGTTTGTATGAACGTATTATAAGAAATCTAATAAAGTAAAACAAACACATTTGCTTTGTCTGTGAGCTGTGAAACAAGATATCCCCTGTAATTACACTGTTTGAAGTATATTTGGTCAAAGGGGGATAGTGTGATTTTTGGCCATAAATTTCTGGGTTTAGATTAAAAAAACAACTATTATCTATCAAAGCTTACATGGGCCACTAAGTTATTTTGCTTAAGATGCAGAAAAATAAAAATGCAGATGAAACCTTAAGTTAGCAGGAGGCCACCCACTATGAGATGGAACCAGCTCCAGAGAATAAAGTTCCGGTGCCAAATGTGCCTCAAAACAACAGTCAAAACCTTGGAAGTGCATTCATTTTTTCCGCATTTTGAGGGAGAATGGGCATTAATGAGTGTCCAAACCAGTGCCTGAAGGAGTGATTTCAACTGCAAAGGTTTTTAAAAGAACTCACAATGTGTATAACCTTCTAGAACTTCCACGTCTATTTTTAGCTTCCTTTCCACAACCAGCCTTCCAACCAAAATAAATATATTTCTTAAGGAGCACAGTATTTATTTCCCTCAGGAGCAAAGTATTTATTTTCCTAAAATTATCATGATAACAAGCAGGGCTTTCTCAGCCCCTTCTGGTACGCTTTGTGTGCTGCTAACCCACTGCTGACCAGCAGCTGAGCCCAGCAATCCAGGCTGCTTTCCGTCCAATTTACAGCCCATTTGCCCAATTTACCCATTTACCCAATTTACAGCCCATTTACCCGATCCACACCTCACCCACCAGGCTGGTAAAGCGACACCTTTGTGGCACAGTCCAGTAAACAACACCCACTGCTCTCCCCTCCTGCTTTGAGCCAATCTCATCGGGTGCCTTCAGCATAATTGTCCTTAAAACCATCCTGGCTGCTCCCAATCAACATCTTGCTTAAAACAGTGTCCAGGAGGAAGCTCCCCATTGCCTTCCCCACAGTCAGGTTAAATCAAATGTTTTGGAATTGTCCAATCCTTCTTCTTACCTTTCTTATAAAATCCCAGAATGGTTTGGGTTGGGAGGGACCTTAAAGATTATCCAGTTCCACTCCCCCTGCCATGGGCAGGGACACTTTCCACCATCCCAGGTTGCTCCAAGCCCTGTCCATCCTGGCCTTGGACACCTCCAGGGGCAGCCACAGCTTCTCCAGGGCCTCCCCACCCTCCCAAGCAAGAATTCTTCACTGAATGTTTGCTGCCTGCCCTTTCTCAGTCAGCAGAATCTTCTTCTGATTGCTGTGACCTTGCAAAGGGGCCCTGCAGTGACATTGGCCACTTCCCCCACCACCCCTGGGTGCTCAGAACAACATCCCTGCACCGGCAGGCAGAAAAGCTGCAGCAAGACACTGCACCTGCAGCAGCTCCTGGGGCTGCCCACCTCCTCCTCCTCCTCCTCACTGTCCTTTCCACTCTGCCTTCAAGCTGCAAGGACACAAACTGGCTGAGCTGGGCAACCCCAGCAGCAGAACCTCAGCTGGAATGGCCTGAACATTCTCCTGCCTCAGCCTGAGCCACTGTCTCTTCAAGATTTCCTCCTTCAGCCACGTTCCTGCACAGCAGCCCCAAACCCTGAGCTTTGCCAGCTCAGCTTTGTCTTGCTCTAGACAGTCCCTGCATGGAATCCCAGACTGGGTCAGGCTGGGGGGACCACAGGGGCTCACCTGGTGCCACCTCCCTGCTCCAGCAGGGCCATCCCAGAGCTCAGGGCACAGGAATATCAGGAATATCCCCAGGGAGGGACCCTCCACAGCCTCTCTGGGCTCTGCTCTGGGCTGGACACTGCCTGGGGCAGAAGTTCTGTCTCTCCTGCTCTGCCCCTCCCTGCACCCAGGGACAGCCAGGGACAGCCAGGGACAGCCAGTGACAGCCAGGGATAGACAGGGACAGACAGGGACACCCAGGGACACCCAGGGATAGACAAGGACACCCAGAGGCACCCAGGGACACTCAAGGACACCCAAGGACACCCAGGGACATTCAGGGATACCCAGGGACACCAAGGGACATTCAGGGACACCCAGGGACACTCAAGGACATTCAGGGATACCCAGGGACACCCAGGGCTGAGGCCCCTCTCAGCTGGCTGCTCTCCAGGCTGAGCAGCCCCAGCTCCCTCAGCCTTTCCTGGAGATGCTCCAGGCCCTTCCCCAGCTCCAGGAGCTCCTGTCCCTGCTGTGCTGAGGAGCCAGAGTTGGACCCAGCACTCCAGAGGTGTCTCCAGGCTGGGCAGAGGGACAGGATCCCTGCCTGACCTGCTGGAAAAGCACCCCAGGATCTCACTGGCCTCTTTGGCCACTTGGTCCTTTCCCTGCAGAGCTGCTTCCTCATCTCTCAGCATCCCCTCAGCTTCATCCAGTGATTTTCCTCCTCCTGTGTCACAGGCAAACACACAACTGCAGCTCCTGGGGAATCCTAACAACAGGAATCCAAACACACCAGCTCTGCTCGTGCCTTGCCAGTCACAAAAGGAAACCAGGAGCAAAGCACTAAAAATTCAGTGATCAGCTGAGAAGATCGTGGATGAACCAATACCAACAAATGCAGGTTCCGTTTTTGGAGCATTAATTAGTGGTATCAACCTGATGAGCGAGAAAATTAAGGCAAGATTATAGAGTGGAGATGCTGATATTTCTATTTTGCATGTAATTTTCATCCCCAAACAAACTGTAGTAGCTTAGCAAACACCAGTCTACTAACATGAGACAATTACAGACACATTTAGTGAAACAGGCAACTAAATGACTTTGTAATTACACTATTAAGCCAAATCTGGGGTGAAAAGGATAAAGGATTTGTGTCCCATATGACACTACAAAAAAAAGGCTGTGGAACACCATGGCAATTTGGTAGTTTAAAGCAAGTGTTTAGGCTGATGAAGGAGAGCGATTATGGATCTTCCACAGTTGGAATTAAACCTGCAGCCATCCGAGCATAAACCACTGCTAATACTGAACAAGAATTCTCTGCTCATAACAGGAATTACCAGCACAGAAAACACCACATTCCAGAAAGAGAGACAACTGCTGGAATGACCAAGAATTTCTGTGCCTATGGAACAAGGAGATAAACGAGAGTGTTCAGCTGGAATGAGCAGGGCAATATTCCCACTCCTGGTGGAAACCCAGGGTGAGGAGGACATGAAGCTGATTTGTTCTCAGGCTGGCATGGCAAGGTCTCTGTTGGGTGCAGCTCTGGGTAAGGAAAAGGCACTTTATTCAGTTTATAATGCTCTAACAGGAACCCTTCAGCACTACTCACTGTTAATGGTGTTCCTATATTTTGTCACCCCCAGGGCTCAGGGAGCACTCACAGTCACCCCAAAGCCGCAGGAACAACCTGGGTATGACAAGGCTGGGGTGGGACCCTCTCCATGTTTTCCAAGGAGGAGTTATCCCCCCTCCCCAAACAACAGCAGATCCCCAGGGACTCTTCCTGTTATCCCAAAACAGGTTCTCTCCCCTGTGTGCAAGAGGCCGATCCAGAGGGAGTCGAGGAATTTCATTTATTTACAGCTCACATTTTAGCAAACAAAAGCATCAGTGTTCGCTGGCTACATGTCACCTAGTTCTCCTATTAATTAATATTCTATCTTCTATTAGTTAATGAGTCTCTCGCTTCTCATGCTAATTAGTCCCACACTCAGTTTTTCTCTTCTTTTGGGTCAGTGGTTTCTTGGGCCATGGGTCAGTGGTTGTGACCTGCCCGGCTGGAATTACCTCCTACCCATCAGAGCTGATTTCAGCACAGTTGCTGAGTTGGCTTTATCAGCTTCTTCCCTATCGCATGGGTTCTGACAAATGTCCTTGTGGTCTATAAATTCTGCCTTGTGTCCTCCATCAGTGGTACATCCTTCTTCCCAAGCATCCTCTACCTCCCTGGGGTCCAAGGTCATTGAAACATGTCCAGCCCTTAAACCTTATCAAGGCAATTCCAAGTAATTTGTCCTTGCAGCACTCGGACATCACTTAGAGGTTGTTAGGTGCTATTTGTTCCAGGGATCAAATCTCCCTTCTTGTTGCTGTGTCTTAAAAGCATACCAAGATCAAGCACCAATCCTTCCTTAATTTCAATTTATTCCACGTTCTGCAACAATAAGGCAGCACCCTGTTTCATAACCCCCTTCCCATTCCTTATTACACTCTGGGCAAATCGTTAACGAAATAGTCAGAAACAGTCAGACTTGAATAGATTTGAAATGTCAGCGTAACTAGCAAGGTGACTCTACCAACAAGTAATCGGTCTTCCGAACACCTGGACATCCCATAGAGCTTGAGAGCTGCTGTTTCACGGATAAAATCACCCTCCTCCATGATCAGGCTGGAAAGCACACAGATATCAAACATGGATGAACACTTTTTCCTTAGAAACCTTTCACATTTTCCACACTTTGCAGCCCCCTCGCCCTCAGAGCCGTCCCGGGGCCTCCCGGGCGGGCGGCGCTCTCGGCGTGCTCCATGGCGCCGGGGCCGCTCTACCCTCGCTCTATGGTGCTGCGGCCGCTCTACCCTCGCTCTATGGTGCTGCGGCCGCTCCATCCTCGCTCCACGGCCTCCGTGCCGCTGGATCCGCGCTCCGAGGCCATGCTGCCGCGCCGCCTGTAGCCGCCCTTGTCCCCGCTGTGTGCCCGCCGTGCCCCAGCCGTGCCCGCCCGTCTCTGTGAGCCGCGCGTTGCCGGCGGGCCGGGCGGGATGTGGCGGCTGCTGCTGCTGGGCCGGGGCCGCTGCGCACCCCCCCCCGCCCGCCCCGTCTGTGCCCCNGGCCCGGTGCCCCCCGGGCGCTGAGGGCGGCCCGGTGCCCCCCGGGCGCTGAGGGCGGCCCGGTGCCCCCCGAGCGCTGAGGGCGGCCCGGCCTCACGGCGCCCGTGTGTGTGCGGTCGTTGCAGGGCAGCCGCGTGTCAGGATGGGCCGCAGCGAGGAGGAGGGCGGCGGGCGCTGCCCGGCCTGGTGCCCCGCTGCTCCGTGCGGGAGGCCGTCACCTGGGTGAGAAGCAGCGACGGGGACTCTCCGGGCAATCCCGGGCGGGAGCGGGACGGGGAGCGGGACTGTGCCCTGATCGTGGCCGCTCTCCGCAGGGAGCTGTGGGCGCGCTGCTTCTGCAGCTGCTCCGGCAGATCGCGGGGCTCAGGTCGCTGCCGGACTCCCGGACGGAGCGGAGGCTTCCCTGGTGTTCCTCGCTGCCCTCCCAGCCCGCAGGTCAGCGGCCGTGGCCTGGGGAGGGCGGCGGGGGGGATTCCTGTCTCCCCGGTGTGTTCAGTGAGGCTGGGACAGAGCTGGGAGGGCCTGGGCAGAGTGGCAGGAGAATCCCTGCTGCTTTACGGTTTGGTGAAATCCCACTCTGGCACGCCTTTACCTTTGTTTTCCCTTCTGGATTCTGCTGCACGAGATTTCCTCCTGCTTGTCTGTGTGGTCAGAGGACACCGGGTACATGCACAGCCCGGCATTGTCACCTGGAGCAGACGCGGGTTTTGTGCTCTGTATTAACAGTGGTGACTGAAGCCTCAGCCAGCTGTCCTGGTGAGCAGCTGGGGTCCCAGTTCCTGCAGAAAGCAAGTCCAGAGGCTGTAGCAGAGAATTCATCCTCAGGCATCCCCTCGGGGCAAGGACAGAGCCAGCCCTGGGCAGAAGCAGGTATGTGCCATGTGCTGCGGGGCAGGAAACTTGTGGCAGAAGGACCTGGGAGTTCCCCCAAGGCAAGCTCAGAGCCAAGGAGTTTGTAGCCATTTATTGACACTTGAGGAGGCAGGTGAAAGTGGAAAGGCAGAATTTCAGAGAGATGAATCAGAGTCCAGAGACAGGAGGAAAAAGCCTCCTGAGGGCAGAGACAAGGCTGTGCTGTAACTGCAGGTGACAACAGCATTCCCAGCACTGCTCTGTCTCAGCAGACTGATTGCAGCATCCAGCCCTGTTCTTTTATTGTGGACAGATGTTTGCAGCCAGAAGGATTCAGGAGGATGCTGCACCACTGATCTGGGAGACTGGTATACTTGGTGTGAAGCTGAAGGAATTATTCCCTTCCTGCAAGATGAGGATGCATCTCTGAGCTAGCTCTTCTGCCAGAGATAAGACAGTGGAAGGAGGTATCAAAGACATTATTAAAATGAGTTTTATAAAAATAGAGAGATAGACTCCAACAAAATTGAAGTTTCGCCCAGGAAAGCGTGTCCTACATAGGGAATTTAAAGTCACACTAAGGAAGATCAGATGAGGCCTGCAGCTCACTAGATACAGAAATGGATATAGAATCAAGATCTCAGGAAAGCTGTTGGAAGCAGGAAGCCTGCTGGAACAGGTGGCAAGGGGACAACGTTCAGTAGTGGTGTAGAAGAGGCACATGAGGAAAGCAGCCACAGATGTTGGCTAAATCACAGGATCACAGCCTGGTTTGGGATGAGAGGGACCTGAAAGCTCCTCTTGTTCCCTGCCATGGCAAGGACAGCTCCCACCATCCCAGGCTGCTCCCAGCCCTGTCCAGCCTGGCCTTGGGCACTGTCAGGGATCCAAGGGCAGCCACAGCTGCTCTGTGCCAGGGCCTCAGCACCCTCACAGGGGAGAATTTAAATAATGGAAGTGCTGCAGAAAAGGTCAGAGCTGTTCCCCATTTTTTGCCTTCTTTCAGAATTTTGGCTTCCTTCTGTGCTGATTTCAGCTACTGCCCATCACTGCTTATCAAACCTTCTCCTGCCAGAGGTTACCATTCCCATCAGTTGGCAAATGGAGCATTTTGTTTCCATGTCTCCTAATTAACTCCAGGAAAACAGCCAGGTTAATTTACCTAAACTGCCAATTAGACTGTTTAACCCATCTGCTTTAGCCTGGAGCATATTAAGAAGCACTCCAGCCCTGGCAGGTGACTGGACATGGACCTCTGGGAGGAGTGGTGGGAGGAAGTGAAGACAGCAATGCCTGCAGTTGGCACAGCTGAACATCCTGGAGCGAATGTGTGTCTGACAAACAGTTCCTGCTGAGAGTCAACAGGAAGAGCTTTTGGGCAAACTGATAAATTGAACAGTGACAAGTCGCTAAGGCCACGTGGTCTTTGTTCAGATGTTCTTCAGAAGCTGGGAAATCACTGAGCCTCCAAGGATGATCTGTAATGCCATGCTCAAACCTGCTCTGTGGCCAGGGGAATGAGTGCTGACAGATTGCACAGCTTGCCTTTTAAAAAGGGGTGGGTGGCTGTTTGAGGCACAGAACTGCAAAAAAGGTGATTCTAATTTGATAGAAACTCTGTTACAGGATAGAGGTGTCAGATGCTGGGATGAGTGGGCTGTATCAAAGGTCTTGGAAGGATTTAGGAAGCCATTTCTCAGGTCAGCTTGCTCCCTTGCAGAGACTTGAGAGAGTTGTAAATCTATTAAGTCTTCTTTGGAGAAGTCAACAGGCATGTGGAGCAAGATAATCCAGCTTTTAGCTTTCTGAAAATCATCCAGACAGGACCTAAACCAAAGCTATCCAAAGAATTAAAGCTGATGTGAGGCAACATGGAGGGGTTACTCTTGGGCTGGGAACTCCTTAAAGAAAGTTTTCACAGTGGAGAGCCATTACTGTCCTTTGTTAAACCCATTCTGTTCAGCACAGTCAGCAGTGATTTGGAAAAAAAGAGGTGACAAACGAGGCAGCAGAGGCAGCAAATGGCACAGAATTCTTCAGGACAGTCAGATCCAAAAGTCACAGGCAAAGATTGCATGAGAACCAAAGCCAGGGCAATCCCCAGGTGGGTTAAACGAGTGTGCACAGGGGAGTGTGGCTGTAAATACACAGGCAGAGTGAGGAGTGTCAGCTAATAACTGTCTTGCAGAGGGAACATTTAAAGTCACTGTGGATGTGCTTTTGATAAGGTTAAGTCAGTGCTCGGCAGCAGTGAGGCCAATTAAATGTTAATTATGGTGAAGGAAGGAGCTGAGGACAGGGCTGTGCTGTGGTTTCATGTGAGTCTGGGTTGCAGCCACGTCTTGAACACTCAAGGAGAAGACAGTGCCTGAAAAACAGGGACAAAACTGCAGAGAAAAGATGACAGGGAGACAATTACATCCCAACACAGACTGACTCTTGAGCTTAAAAAAAACCAGAAATGGCAGAGAATGTGCTGGTGCTCTGTGAAACTAAAAATGTTGAGAGAAAGAGATTAGAGACAGTCTTTTTCATAATCCTGATACTAAAAGGCAGCACAGAAGGGTCAGGTAGCAAGTTTGGAAAAAAGCAAAAGGCATTTTGTGTTTGGCCAGTGCCCAGGTAAATTGTGGAACTCGCTGCTACAGGCCAGAAGTACAGGTGGGTTCCAACAGTGATTAGGGTAAAATTGCACTTTGAAATGAGACTTAATTGGTCCAGCCAAGCCTCCTGCTCAGATCACAGAACAGCTGATTGCTGGAAAGTTCTGCCAGGGAGAGCGTGACTTTATAATCCCTGCTCCTCACCCTTTCTGCCCAAGCATCTCCAACTGTCACTTGTCAGAGATAATATATGTCAGAAATAATTTGATTTTGCTCCATGCATAAGTCCTCGGGTTACATTCCACGTTATGTTGTGCATCCATTTTGTGGGAACTTAAGGAGAAAAGTCAGGGAGGAGAGATTTGGTAATTTGCACTGAAGAGCCTGAAAAAATGCAGGGTTTTGTCATGTGAGAAGTCTTGGGAATCTTTCCGTGGAAAGTGAAGCTTGATGATCTCTTTCTTTCACTACATTTTGCTTTCTTACAGAAAACCTGCCTGGGGTACAGGATTTTCTCTTCTTTTCCAGGTGTTTAGCTACTGAGAGGGCGAGGCTGGCAGAATGAGGATGCAGCAGGAAGCTGGGGGGAGCAGAAGGAAGGCAAGGACAGACACCTGGCAGGAGAATCTGGTAGCAAAGCCTTGCCATGAGAGAGCAGAGCTCAGAGTGCAGCAGAATGTGCCTTCCCTGCTCCAGTTTGCTGCTGCCAGCAATGGCAAGGGATCTTCTGCAGAGAATCCCATGTCCTTGCCCTTTCTCTGGGTGTTGCAGCTCATTTCCACACTTGCTGCTTCTGCTCTCCCTGTGCAGTGACAATCTGCTGTTGTTGTGGCAAAGATCTGTGGGATGGATCCCAACATCTCAGCTTTCCTCAAGAGCCATTCCAATTTTATTGGAGCACGGTAATATCAAAATCTATTCCTTTGTTTAAAAAGAAAAACTTCAGGAAATTAACCAAAAACTTGCTTTAAATAGCATTCTGGATATTGCTACCAACAAGTCCTCAGCTCTGTGTTCACATCTTATTTTTTTCTATGCAATTCTTGCCTCACTCAGAGGCTTTTTGCTGGAAGTTAAAGGCACAGAGTGAGCAAGCAGGTGATTACAGCCAGTCTCAGTGTTACAGCAGCTGAATGATGCCCTGGGGAGTTGTATTTTACCCCTGGCAGAACTGTAAAATTCGTTATTTCAATTCTGAGATTACAGACATTGCAAAAGTGTGTTTTCATTTCAAAGCACAATGAAACCAATTGGAAACAGTGAAATTTTCCATGAGGCAGAAACGCTGGATTTTGGCCAGCTCTTGTTGTGACTTCGTTCTCGTGGATGTTTTGGGATGAGCAATCTAGGCTGTCTAGGAGAAGATTATTAATTCTTCATTTGGAGCTAGCTGTGAGCAACACTTGATTAGTCCAGGATGAACAGTGAAGAGAGACAAAAATATTTATTGACTGCTGAAGATGAGAGCGTTGGGCATCCAGAACTGCCAGAGCTGCAAGACTGCCTGGAAAAAAGAATGTGCAGTCATGTTGCATCATGGCTTGGGTTTGAAGAAGTAGAAATAAAGCTGCACAGAAAATTCCAGCTGGGATATTCCCATCTTTTAAACATAACCTGAAGAGTAATTTAGTTTGCCCAGCCTCAAAGGTAATTCTGAGGGAATTCAGGTCTCCTAGAGCAGCTGTGGCTGCCCCTGGATCCCTGGCAGTGCCCAAGGCCAGGCTGGACTGGGCTGGGAGCAGCCTGGGATGGTGGGAGCTGTCCCTGCATGGCAGTGGGGTAGGACTGGATGAGCTTGAAGTTCCCTTCCAACCCAAAGCATTCTCTCTGATCCTTCAGGAGCTGAGTGTCAGGATCAGTTGGTCCCTGTGCTTTTTTCTAGGTGTTCTCTGGGATTGGTAACCCTGATCCATGGAGATTTGAGTGAGGAGGGGTTTCCCGTGGTAGATGGGCACAAGGTGCTTCCACAGGCTGACAGAATTCAGAATTAGTGGCTGTTTGTTTTTCATGGTTCAGTGGTTTGTCCAAATTACAGCATTTCCACAGTAAACAAGGAGTCTCTGATTTAGGAGTAGACATCTGTGCAAAATGTACAGTTTCTTGAAAGGATGTACTAATGCTTTTCAAACAAGTAGTGGGAGAATTCCTAATACAGACCATTTTTTTCCATGGGATTTGCAGTTGTTTGTGTGGCAAAAACCCAAATTACATCACGAGGGAGATACATGATAGAGCCTTACAGTGAGAAATATCAGATAATTTGATGCCTGCTCTGCAAAAAAACAGAAAAGCACAACTAATAAATTCACAGATTCCACTACTTTTGGTGGAATGCTGCATAGAAATCTTGTTTGCCACAGTGATCTTGCTTGTTGGGTGAGTGGAGCCTGTTCAGTTAACACACATTTGAATACAGCCAGGGGGGAATTGTTTGTCTGGGAATAATGAGGCTGCAGCTGGCACACAGAGTGCAGGCTCTGCAAGCAGCACTCCTGCCTGCTGCACACCTCAGTGCTGCTGCGTGTGGAGCCAAACAGTGCCAGGAATGGAGCAGTCAGGCCCTGAAAGGACTTTTTTTTTTGCATTTGTGTTGGCTCTCACACAGTTTGAGAGGGAGACACTGGGAGGGCACAGCTCTGGCACAGAGTGATGCAGGTTCCAGCTCCTGGTGTTCAGTTTCCAGTGGGATCCAGCTGCTTTAGTCCAGGTTAAAAATCCTTGACCTCAGGCTGTGGAGGTCACTGTCCTCTCACAGTGGCAGCAGTAAATGCCACTGTAACCACTGCCAGCACAATCCTGCCCCAGCAAGGGGGCTTAGCTGGGGCTGGAGATGCTCTGGCAGATAATCCTGATTGAAACTGGTCCCAGTGTACCTGAGAGGGCTGGTGGCAGAAGCAGAGCTGTACCCTGCAAAGAAATTACCTGGAGAAGGAGCTGGGGAGGCAGCACCTCGGCTGAGGGCTGGGTGTGATGCCCTGGACAAGCTGGGAGCTGCTGCAGTTCTGATCCAGGCAAGCTGGGCATGAGGAGGCAGTGTCACCCCTCCTGTGACACTGCTGAGAGGGGCTGCACCTCAGTAACCCTGTTGGAAATTCAGGAATAGTAGCAAAAAGTCATAAAATTAACCAAGGCTGGCAGAAAAGTGCTGCAGTTGAAAGACGTGAATGGTGCAGTCTTTTTAGAATCACAGACAGGAATCAAGAGGGGCTGATTAGTCGTGTCAGGACTTTCAAAAGGAGGAATTGGCTTTTTAGTAAAGAAGAAAAAACCTAGAAGAGCCAGTGCCTGGGAGCAGAAACCCAGAGCAGAAGTACTTTAATTTGAAATGAAGCACAGAGGTTTAAAGCAGTGATTACAAGTTACTGGAACATTTAGGAAAAGCAGGAGATTCTCTGCTTTTGGTGTCTTCAAATCAAAACCGGGTGCCTTTCTGGAGGAGCTGCAATCACAGGGCTGGATTCCAGTGCTTGCTGTTGCTCCAAAGGTCAGATTGGTTGGGATTCCTTCTGTTCCTGATGTCCCTGACTGAATGGGAGATCAGATCTTCAGGAAAGAGTTATGGAATAGAGAGGATAAGAGGCAAAGATGCAGCACTGCTAAACTTTGCTTTTTTGTTGGATTTTTTTTTAATGCAGGGGAGTTCCAAATCCCTGTGAGCTCCAGGGTGGGGCCAGTTCTCCACAGTGCAAAGGTAAGGTTTCATTTTCCACCCCCTCTGCCTGCACCTTCCCTGCAGGAACACATTCCAGAGTTACCCCAAGCACAGCCTGAGCAACACTCACCCACAAGACTGGGGAGATGGGCTATACTGACCTCTGCTTTAGCCAGAAAATTCCAGGGTTTACAAACTGCCATCCCCATCCTTTGAGGTATCTGTATGGCAAAGAAGCATTGAGAGAAAATGGGGAGAAGCACCAAACCAAGCAACCAAACAAAGAAATAAATTCAGCAGCACCAGCGTGTTCTGTGGATTTGCATTTTGATGCAATCTTTCACTAGGTGATTACATGCTGTTGCTATTTTGGTGTTTACCAGACAACCCATGACTGGGGAAGGTGGTGTCACTCTAAATGCTGCAAATCAGGCTGGCTCTTGTCTGGTAAAGAGGGAAGCACTTGGGGCTTGAAGAGAGTGCATCAGCTCGAGAGTCACAAGGCCATAAATTATATTATTGTTCTTGTTGTGATTAACCTGCCAATTTTTTGCAATTCACATCTTAGATGCAGATAATTCCCTTTTTTAAAAAAAAATCGCTCGGCTGAGCAATTGCTCAAGGACACTGAGCAGAGAGGAGGTAAATTCAGCTTTTAGCAGAGTGAGGTAAATTCAGTTTTTAGCAGGGTGAGTTCCTGCTCCAGGCACTAAGGAGGAATTTACCTGATCTGCTGAGGGAATGAGTGTGGATCTCTCCATCCTGGGAGCTGCAGGGCTGGAGGATGAGTCTGGATTTGGGTCACAGAGCAGCTCAGGGAGGGGCCTTGGACCTGTCTTGGCCTTTTGGGAGTAGCCCCAAGCTCAGCAGTGGAGCTGAGGGTGCCCAGAGGCATTCTCCCCATTCCCCCTGTGCACTGAGCTCTGCTGCTGATGGCAGCCAGGGTGTGGGGCTGGGCTGGGCTGAACCTGCTCCCACTGCCCAGGGGGAAAGGCTTTGGCTGTGCCCTGCAGGGTTCCAGCAGTGCTCAGTCCAGCTGGAATTGGGTAGAGCACGTGCAGAGGTGAGGGTGTTTTGGCAGGGACCCTGCTCTGGGCACCATGAGGGAGAGGGAGCAAGGGGTGATGTTATTTTTGGAGGATGATCTGAGAATCATGGAATATCCTCATTTGGAAAGGTTCCACGAGGGTCATCAATCCCAGCCCTGCACAGACCCCACAACAATCCCCTCCTTAGCATCCCTGGGAGCAGTGTCCAAACACTTCTCCTGGAGCTCTGGCAGCCTTGGGGAGCCTGTGCAGTGCCCCAGCACGAGCTGGGGGAGGAAACTTCTCCCAAAATCCAGCCTGAACCTGCTGGCCCAGCTCCAGCCATGCCCTGGGTGCTGGCCCAGCAGCAGAGCCCGGAGCTGTCCCTGGGGAGGAGCTGCACACTGCTCTGATGGGATCGGTTTTTGCTGAATTCTGAAAGGTCTGCTGATGCCTGAGAGGCTGCAGCGAGCTCCCTGGCCAGAGGGCAGGGCAGCAGTGTCCATCCAGCTTCCCCAGCGAGGTGGCTGTGCAGGACAGGGGGGTTTCTGTGACCTCACCCTCCTGATGGCTGAACTAGCACACAAGCAGGTCTCACTGCTTGGTTTCTAAGTAAGAATCTCCTCTAGGGTTGATATGATTTAGCTGTCTCTAATAGCTTTGTGCTCTGACTCCTCAGGGTGACCCAGCTCAGCGAGGGCAGTTAGAGGAAGCCGCTTTCCAATTGCAGCAGATTTTCCGAATTGATATTTCCATTGCATTGAACATCCTTGGTAATGTGGAGTTGGTTTTGTTTTGCCCTTAAACCACAGGTTTCTCATTTTGGAGGACCTCCAAATGGTTGCAGGTCTTGTGAAAAGGCAGGGATGGCAAATCCCCAAGCTGAAGCCTCCCTTCAGCAATTTTAACCATGCTTGGAGAGATTTATTGCCCTTTGTCCCATCGTGCCCCCTGATTTATCTCAGCATATTTCAATCCAGGCTTGCTTGAAGCCTGCACTGTTGTCCTGACATCTGTAGTTGGAAATTAAGCCATCTCTGTCTTTTTTGCAACACAAGATGTCATATCCTTGTATCCTTCTTTTATTGTCTGAGCTCACAGTTTCCTGGCAAGCTGAAAAAGCAATTGCAGGATTGCAACTCTAAGAAAAGCAGAAGGAAGATGCAATGAGCTAAGAAAAGTCCCTGCCCTATATACACCACTAGTTGCAGCACTGAAAAGCAAGTTGTTTCTGTGTGAGCCATACGTTGTGTTAGCCTGTGATCCCTCTCTGCCACGAGCCCAGAAAAATCCCTGAAATGCAGTGTTGCCATTTTTTCTTACGGAAACTGCGGAGTGAGGGGTGGTGAGCCAGCTGGAAGTGGCCCAGAGCACTTGGCTTGAGCCAAGGAAGGCCCAGTGGCTGTGGGGGAGGTTGCTGCATTGGAGGCTGGGTTGTGGCTGTGTGCTTTTCCCTGTTCTCCGTGGCTTTAGGCTGTGTTCTCTGCAGGGATCGAGAGCATGAGGGCGGGGCACTGCCGGGCAGCCTTCACCTGCTTCAGACTGGCAGCAGATCGGGGCTACAGCAAAGCCCAGTTCAACGTGGGGCTGTGCTACGAGCACGGCAGGGGCACGGAAAGGGACTTGGAAAAGGTATCCAGGGCCTGGGGGTGGCTGTGGGCAGCACAGCAGAGGGGTCTGTGCTGGGTGCTTGGAGCTTCGTTTTCCATGGGTGGGAAAGTCGTGGAGTGTGCTGAGCTGGAGGGAGCCACAGGGATTGTTGGTCCAGCTCCTGGCCCTGCACAGCCATCCCAACAATCCCACTCTGGGCATCCCTGGGAATGTTGTCCAGACACTCCTGGAGCTCTGGCAGCCTTGGGGCCCTGCCCATTGCCTGGGGAGCCCTTTTCCTGAAGTCCTCTGAAGACTCAGTAGAAAATTCTAGAAATAATAAAAATTGCAGCTTTGCAGAGCTGCTTTCAGTGTCACCAATCCCCTCAGAGAGGTGCTGGAGATGCCTTTCCCACAGCTTCTGAGGGTTCTCCAGGTGCACAGGCTGTGCTACCAGCACCCAGCGGGGTTCCAAGGAGAAACCTGTCATGTTGCTGTATTTAAGACACCACTGCACATCCCAGGGCTTCTCAGATCTCCAGTTTGGCTCCTGTAACTCCAGCCTGCCATCTAGTGCAAGCCGGCCAGCAGCTGCTGGAGCTTGGGAAGAGCTGCAAAGGTTGGTTTGAGTCATGGTTGGCCCAATGCCACCCCCTCCAGCTCGGGGAGTTGGAGTGGAGCAGGCAGGGTGGCTCCAGGGCTCTGGGGCAGTCACAGTCCAGCCTCAGGTGACCCAGCTGATGTTCTCCAGCAGGCAGGGTGGCTCCAGGGCTCTGGGGCAGTCACAGTCCAGCTGATGTTCTGGTGTGGGAGGGCTCTGGGGAGCTTGTGCTGAGTGTAGGCAGAGGTTAAGCTTGAAGGGAGCTATGTCATGTCCCATCACCTGGGTTTCTCTCTCTCAGGCAGGTTTTTATTACTGCCAGGCAGCCAGCAGCCATCACCCCATGGCCCAGTACCGCTACGCCAGGTACCTGCTCCAGCACGGCCCTGGCAGCCTCTGGGACAGGCATCACAAGGCTGTGGCACTCCTGGAGCAAGCAGCAGAGGCTGGGATCACAGAGGTTGGTGTCCACAGGTCAGAGGAGAGAGGCAGCAGAGCCCTGATGGAGCAGTGTCTGTGGCACTGGAAGGAAAAGCTTTCCAATGAATTTATCCCTGCTCACAGCAGCAGGGTTGGAACTAGAGGGTCTTTAAGATCCCTTCTGACCCGAACCATTCTCTGTTTATGTTCCTGGCAGTGTCTGGGACCCTGCGTGCAGACAGAGCCACTGTGCCACACCTTGGTCGTGTGTTGTAAATGGGGCTCTTACATGAAACCTTTGGCTTGGCAGAGCTGACCTGTGCTGGAAAACACAGCTCTGTTTTCATCTCCTTTCAATGCCAAGAGTACAGGTTGCTGTACTGGAGGAACTTGCAGTGCTTTAAGCAAGAACAGATCCTCCTTTTGCATCTGTGGCTTTCTGAGATGACTCATTTGTGCAGATCTGGGTCTCCTGCCCTCCTTTCCCACTCCAGGAGATGCTTGTCCCACCTCATCCTGGGGCTGCCAGGCTGGCAGTGTCCATGCCTGCTGGAGCTCACTGGCCAGGGGCTGCCTCTGCTGGAGCCTGGGGACAGGACACGAGTGGGGGCCATCCTGGCTCTGACTCCCACAGGGAGTTTGAAATGATACTCTGGCTCTCAAATGTGATTTCTTTGTGTTTGCTGTGTCATGCTGACTTTTCTTAGGGCAGCCCTGCCAAGAGCCCCTGCACAGACAGGGTCCTTACCACACTGCCACAGTAACCCCAGCATTTGAGCAGCTTGGAAAAACAATTAAAAACCCAAATAATTAAAATTCTGGCTGATCTGCACCGTGTGGTTTTGTTGCAGGCACAGGCTTATCTTGGAGTGTTCTACATGAGGGGGCTGCAGCCCCAGGAGAAGAGAGGTCTGAAGTACCTGCTGCAGGCAGCAAACAGTGGGGTGAGTAATCCTGCTGCCAGGGATTGTCCTCAGCTTGGGAGCTGCAGGATTTCAGGGTTGCTGGGACATGGGAGTGAGTGGCAGGGTTTAACTATGAAGGGACAGAGTGGAGCCTTGGTGCCCCTTGCAGAGGAGATGAGCCCTGGGCACAGACCCTACAGAGACAGCTTTGTTGGGCTGGAGGAGTCCCTGCATTCCAGAGCCTGTATCCAGCTTCCAGGATTGCACAGGTTCCCATTATGGAGCGTCTACACCCTCTTCAGTCAAAATCTTTCACTACTGCATCACTTGGAGAACTTCGTTGTGTTTATCTCAAATCTGTTCTTCAAAATTGGCCCAATGTTCCTGTCCTTTTATAGAGAGGATGGAAGGACTTATTTCTGGATTTATTTTTTAATTTGGGCACCTTTAATATATTTAAACACTTGACTCTCCATTCAGCCTTTCCCTCTGTTGCTGTTCTCTTCACAGGCCATGTTAGATCCCCAAGAATCTTCTTGCTTGCACTTTCCCCAAGTGGCCCAGGCTTTTTGTTCTTGAGGGGCAGTGCCACAACGTGGGCACAGCACTCTCCTGAACCCCCACCAGCAATTAGAGGAGCAGAAGTGTGGATCCCATGCCTTGCAGCCAGGTTTCTGCATCCCACAGTTCTGTTTCTTTCCATTGTCCCCTTGTTTTCAGCTGCATTGTAATGGCCAGGGGTTTTTTTGGTTTGTTGTTGGGTTTTTTTTCTGAAGAACTTGTTCATTTTAACTTCAGTTCTCACAGCTTTTGTGCAGTGGAAAATAATGAATAGCTGTTGCTTGTTCAGTTGGCTAATAGTTGTGGTTGTGGTGCCCTTTAGTGTGTCCTCTCTGAGTCATTTCTTTTGCAGGCTGCAGAGTGCTGGTTCAGTTTGTGTCTCCGTGTAGTTAAAGCTGTTCTGCTTTGCTTGTCAATCTTCTGTCTATTTTTCTAATTCTCCTTTGACCATTTTAAGATGCTTGGACTAAAAGTGGACTCAGATGGAGATGTACCTGGATCTCACATAATGAGCTCCTCTGCTTTGTTCTGCATTCCCTTCCAATAGTTCCTAGCCCTGCTTGCCCTTTGCATGGCCCTGGGCAGGGATGAGATGGTCTCAGGGAGCTGTCACAGTGTGATACCCCATTTCTGGCTGTCAGCATTACTCTGCATTTGGCAATACTGTTTCCTTTGTGACTGTGTTGCCCCCTCCTTAGTTATGTGAGATCATCTTTAATTAGTTCTTTGTGGTAAGTTTGACCATTTGGAGTGGCATAACATCACTGTAAACTTTGCCACTTGGGTTTTCACCCTCTTTCCAGCATGGAGACACTCAGTCTGGTGGCACAAGGCCTGATTTGCCACAGCAGCTCAGACATCACAATACACAGTATTTAGTTCTAAATCTGCTAAAGATCTCTCCTAAGCTTCATCCTTGGCTCCTCTTTTCCAGCCTGGAGTCAGAGGTTAATGCTGAACATTTATCCCATTAAAGAGATGATTGGCATTTACTGGTAATGCCTTGACAACACCAGATCTGTCAGGTACCTGCAGCTCCTCAGGTGCACCCCTGGCATGTTTTGCTCAGAGTTCTCAGACCCCAAGCATCCTTCCCCATCTCTGCTGCTCAGTGGATGCTCCAGAGCCTCAGCCTTGAGGGTAGGCTGATGGTGAGCTCCCTGGGATGTACCCATTTTCCTGGGAGAAGGCCTCCATGGGCAGGTTCACTTCCCATTACCCTGGAGTTGGAATTTGTGTTCGGTTGGCTGAAAGAACACTGGGTATGGATGGAACAAGGACAGCACTCTTTAGTGCAAATCCAGAAAAAAGGAAGACAGCACAAAAAGTCAGGGATTCATCATTTCTCTGGTTGTTCTCTCTGCTAGAGCCAGGCTGGGAGCTCTGACAAGTCTTTTTCCAGCACCAGAGCCATCTTCTGCTTTGTTTCTGACTTTTTATCCTCCCTGATTTCCTACATGCAGCCACAGAATATAAACCCCTATTAAGGACTTCTGTTGGAGAACTGGGCCTGACCTCCACATTTCCAAGAGTGTCAGTCACTTCTGCTGTGCTAATTTGGGGATCTCCCCTCGCTGCAGGCTTGGCTCTGAGGTGTTCATCCTGTGAGAGATGGTGGTGCAGTTCTCCTGATTGAACCCTATCTCTTGTCGCAGCTGAAGTGCCAATCCTTCAACGTGTTTATCTCATCTCTAAAGGAGTTTATTGCTGTCATAAACTGAGACTTGCAACATTTTGCAAAGCACCCACTCACTGAGTTCTTCACTTGCCTCTACCAGCTACATCCCAGACAGCAACACTTGCAATATGTTTTTTTCTCGAGGCTTTATTAAAACTTGCTACTTACTTGGGGGTTTTGTTTCTTTTTCTTCCTTCCTTTCTTTTCTTTTTTTTTCAAAGCCTTGTTTAGATCATGTTTCTGGCAGTCCCCCACTTCAAGCTGTGCTGCTGGACAGGTCTGTGTGACCACGGGTCCATGCAGTCTTTTGAATGTCACCAGGAGTGCCATCCTGCTTTCCTGCTCTCCCTGTGCCTCCCTTTGGATCTCAGAGGTGAAGTGCACAGCTGACACATAAACATGTCATGGGTTTGGATTTGGCTTCACTGCAGTGCCAACCTTTGCTTTCCAGTTCATTCCCAGCAGTTAGATATGTCTGAGTGGTTCAGGTGCTTTTTCTCTAGTGCATATTTGCTTCATTTACTTCATTTCTGCTGCCTGAGTTTTCTTCTGGAATAGAATGAGGTGGGGCTGTGCAGGAGAGTGCTGCACTCTTGTGTTAAAGGGGAATTTCCCAGCCCTTGGCAGCAAGTAGCTCTGTTCAATTTGTGATGTTTTTACAAGACTTGGGCTTGAACTCTCTCAGGGCAGTCTCAGGGCGTGCTCAGAGTTTGGGTGGGATCAGGATGTGGCGCAGTCAGAGCTGCCCAAGACACCTCAGCCCTGACCTCTGAGACAACTGGGATGCTCTGCAGAGCCAGCTGCTCCTTTGTTCCCCTGCCACAGCCCTGGGTGTTGAAGGGAAATCAGTGAATTTAATTGGAAAGGGATAGCAAGGAGCAGAGCTGGAGATTCTGCTTCTCTCAGGGGGACTCAATTACTGAAGATCCAGACTGAGGGATGGAGCGCTAAACTCAAGAAGGTGACCAAAGACAGAGTAGTAAACTCTGAAGAAGGTGCTAAAGCCTCTCTGTTTCCTTTCCTGTGCTGTTGCTGTGCCAGGATGCCCAGAGCAGGTACCACGTGGGCGTTTGCCACGAGCAGGGCCTGGGAGTGCAGCAGAACCTGGCGGAGGCGCTGAGGCACTACCGGCAGTCGGCAGCCGCTGGGAACAGGCAGGCCCAGGACAGGCTGCAGGCATGGCAGCAGGAGCTGCAAGGTACCAGGGGCTGGGGGGCTGCCTGGGGAGGTGACCCCATGGAAATGGGGCCTGCGTTGCCAGAGGAGGGCTTGCACAGGGCCACGGCACAAAGGAGTTCTTTGTTCTTTGTGCTGAACGCAAGGCACCGCTTTCCCTTCTCAGTTCTTCACGGTCCAGCTGGAGAAGCTGTTCCCATTCTGGGATGTGTCCCAGAATCATTTCTGATGGAAGGACCAACTGTGTCCTGGGGGACACCAAGCCCAGCATCAGCAGCTGGGCCAGGAGGGGATTGTCCTGCTCTGCTCTGTTCTGCTCTGCTCTGCACTGGGGCAGCCTCACGTCCCGCCCTGTGGGCAGTTTTGGGCACCACAGTATAAAAAAGACTTGAAACCATTAGAGAGTGTCCAAAGGAGGCTGAGAGGATGGGGAAGCCTTGTGAGGAGTAGCTGAGGGCCCTTGGTTTGTTGAGCTAGAGAAGAGGAGACTGAGGGCAGAGCTCTTGTGGTTTTCCACATCCTCCTAAGGGGCAGCTCCAGTATCTGCTCCCTGTGACCAGGGACAGGACCTGAGGGAATGGCTGGAGCTGTGTCAGGGCAGGTGCAGGCTGGATGGCAGGAGGTTTTTCACCCAGAGAGTGTTTGAGCAGTGGAACAATCTCCCCAGGGTAGTGGGTACAGCCCCAAACCTGTCTGAGTTCAAGAAGTGTTTAGACAACAGTCTCAGGCGTGGGGTGGGATTGTTGGGGTGTCTTTGCAGGGCCAAGTGTTGGACTCAATGATCTTTGGGGATCTTCAGCTTCCAACCTTCCAGCTCAGGGTATTCTGTGATCCTATGGTTGTGTGATCAAATCCAGCCTTCGCAAGTGTCATTAATACCTTGTTTTTCTGTGTTTCAGATGTGCACGCAAAGCATCCATTCCCTTCAGGATTAAGAGCCTCCTCCTCTAGCCCTAATTTGTGGACTATTGAGCCTGTGTCTGCAGGTCAGCCAGGACAGTGTGGCCTATCCCTGCCCCACTCCTGCAGCACAGGCAGGCTGCACGTGATGCTGCTCAGCAGTGCAGGATGGAGCCGTGCCCTGGGAGCCAGGCCAGTGCCACTGGAGCTGCAGGGCTGGGAGCCCCAGCACTGCTGGCAGTAGAGCAGGCAGTAAGTGACACAAGGAGCCCTTGGTGTGGGCTGGAACCAGGCTGGCAAGGAATGGAAAGTTCTCTGTTCATGCAACAGGAGGCATTTTTGAAGACATGGGGTTTGAGAATAAATCTTGTGATACCTCCTACACCACCTCTGGTCCTCTTACCTTCCACACAGGGATGTTGCTTCTGCACCTGCATTAGAACCAAGCTGTGGCTGTCCCTGGATCCCTGGAAGTGTCCAAGGCCAGGCTGGACACTGGGACTTGGAGCAGCCTGGGATAGGGGAAGGTGTCCCTGCCTTGGCAGGGGGTGGAACCATATGAGCTTTGAGGTCCTTGCAGCCCAAACCATTCTGTGGTTGCACCACAGTGGTGTGATCTGGGCTTCTCATTCCTGTAGCCCTGCATGTCTTGCTCATGGTCCCCCAGGGAGGTTTACAAGCCACCATATGGAGATTTTGGCAACTAACCCTGGGATTGGCCTGGCCCACAGCCTCTGAGGCAATTTTCTCTCTCTCCAAGGTGAGTCCCCCCAGTGCCCCTGCTACCAGCACAGTGTGGGGCTGGCTCTGTGTTGCCATGATGGCAGTTTAATCTGCTTTCAAACCTGGGCAAGCAAGAGAGTGAATTCTCATCATTAGGGCCCAGCTTTTGATGGGATGTGACAGATGCACCTGTTGTAGCAGTGAGGTGACAGCTGTCCCCAGCCATCCTGCACCGTGTCTGTGTCCTGTCCCCACTGCTGCTCCTGCAGCCCTGGCAGGGAGCTGCTCCCATGGGCACACCTCTCTGAGGCACAGCAAGCAAGGTTTGCTTCAGAATCCCTCCTGCCCCTGTTAGCTGAGCACGCCAGCTCATTTTCAGCAGAGTGGATAAGGGATGCTCCCAGCGGGAAGGCACCGCTGGCAGGCAGCAGCAGCAGGCAGCTGGTGTGATAATTTCTTCCACTGGGGCAGCTGAATCCGGAAAAAGGCATTTGTTCACACCAGTTTAAACTGGTTCAAGGGCATCTGTGCAAACTGCCCAGCTTCCTGTGGCTCTGGTGCTCTGTGTGGATCAGGCTCTGCAAAACAAAGGCAATGGCCCTGTCCTGAACTTCTCCATGCAGCAAGGGAGGGGCACAGCCAGCCCTCAACACATCTGATTGTTCTTCTGGTCTGCTCTCTCCTTCTGCTCAGACCAAACTTTCTTAGACCATTTCCTTTATCAAGCAGGATACAAGGAGCAGGAAATTCCTGGGGTGGATTTCCTATGCTGTGATAATCCAGAGCTTGCTTACACATCGGTCAGGATGGGAGAGGGGCTGGGGGGGCCTGAAGGCAGTCTGCAGAGTCAGGAAATTGAACCAAGAGGGAGGAATTGGTCTCCTTTTAAACCTGCTCGTTATAAGGTATTTTTGTGTGAGCATTGTCCTCTAACAGGGACTTCAAAGCCACTTTGCAGAGGGAGATGTGAGGTTGTGCCAGGTGTTTGTCCCACTGCCTGCGCTCCCAAGGTGCAGAGGAATCCCACAGGGCTCAGTCATGAGCCATCAAATGCCTCCCTCATGGTTTGCACAGCTGCATCTCAGTTAGAATCTGGCTCTCTGACATTGTTTTGGTGCAAGAACCTGTTTTGTTTGTAAAACAAAGCAGCAAGAGATTTGTGCTAGCAGAGCAGCAGCACGAGCGGGCCAGGCCAAACCCATCCATGGATGGATGCCAGACATGGGCTCATCTGTACGAGCATTTTGGAGACTCAAAGTAAAACAGAACATTTTGGATATTAAAAAGTCCACCTGGGGAAATCTCACTCTGTTGCTCTTGTCATTTAGTCCCAAGAGCCAACAGAAAGGGGTAACTTCCTCATTTACTCTGCTTTAAATGATCTCTGGGATTGTCTGGTGCTGTGGCTCGGGTGTGTGCACACCTAAAGCTGGGAAGTGTCACCTCCAGAGTGGAGAAGAACAGGGGTAGGATGCCTGAGATGGTCCAGGAGAGCCCAGAAGCCCTTCCCTGCCATCCCCACCCTGCTGCATGAGCCCGTGGGCCAGCACTGCCCTGCCCTTCTGCAGGAGTGCAGGGGCACAAACACCTGAGTGCTTCTTTCTTTGTCACCAATATCTTGGTTTTGCCACCCAGGCTATTATCCCAAAACTGTCTTACAGCTCCCAGACAGACAGATCAAAGTGAAAATCCATAAAAAGGGTGAAGCTTGTGACTGAATATTTCAAAACAGTGTTTTCACACTTCCCTTTTCCCAGGTTACCTTTGGCAGACTCCAGCCATCTGCTGTCTGCTTTTGGATGAGGACTGTGCTCCAAAATCCAATGGCCTCAGAGGAGACAACAGACTAGAATGGAATCATTAAGGTTGGAAAAGACTTCTGAGATCATCAGGTCCAACCTGTGATTGATCCCCACCTTGTCACCCAGCCCAGAGCACTGTGTGCCACATCCAGTCCTCATGGAGGAGGAAGTTGTGGGCACTTGGAGCAGCCATAGGAGAGATGCCAGTGCTGATTTCACGGGCTTTTGCAAAACACCAAGCTCCCAGTGGCAGAACCACAGAAGCTGGAAGGACCTGGGGGAAGCAACAGCATCTCCCCTTCCCCAGCTGCCGCTTCAGGCTTTCTGCACATACATTATGTCAGCTACACTGCTGACAGAGAGGGTTGTGTTAGAAAAAAAGTGGTTTTATTTAAATAACTGAAACCCTGGAGCCCAGCTGCAGCTGTGTCCATGACAGGTAGTTTCACATGGATGTATCTCACTGTGCTGTGGTTGTTCTCACAAGCTGGGCCTGCTGCTGGGCAGGGTGGGAGGCTGGCAGAGCTCTGGGAGAGCGGGCTGGGAGAGGAGGAGGGCGAGGACAGGCAGGTGGAGGGGAGCTCAAGGTGAAATCAGTCGTGGAGAAATTCCAGGGGCGACGCAAAGGAAGAACCAACCTGTGTGGGCACGGGTCATACAGTGACCCTGCTGGGGCCAGGGGGGAGGGCTGGGCACCCCAAATCTCTTGGCTGTTCTCTCCCTGCCACAGCCACGGAGCTGCTACAGCCCTGGAGCAGCATCCCCCAGGCCCAGCCCCTGCCCACGGGCCGACAGCTGCCGCAGCAGCCCCGCGCCCGCCTGGCCGTGCTCCTGCACCTTCTGGGACAGGATCATCTCAAACAGGGTGCTCATCTCCGACAGGAAGGTGCTGGCCAGCCTCGTCCCACTGCCAGCGGGGTCAGCCCCAGCCCCTTTGCCAAAGGTCTCAAAGGTCCTTGGTTTCTCCTGCCTCACAGCATCCTCATCCTCGGGGCAGTGCGGTGCAGCCGGAGAGAAGACGTTGTCCTTGTAGCTGCTGGTCAGGGGCAGGGACAGCCGGGCCACCCACGCTGGGTCTGCAGCTGTCAGCCTCTTGAGGGCCAGCTCTGGGGAGGGACAGCATGGCAGAGAACGGGAGAGGAGGCAGAAATCAATACAAATATTGATAAATGAAAATGTCTAAAAGCAGCTGAGAGGAATGATGGTAAACGGATCACCGGTGACGCCATGCAAGCCAGCAGCTCAAAGAAAACCAGACAAAATAGAAGTGGTTTGGAACTATTGGGGGGTTTGTTTTGTTTTTAATGGAATAATCACTGCATTCTCATTTGTTGCAGTCTCAATTGGCATTTCACTAAATTGTTAGCAAAGCCTGAGAGAGGGAGGCTTTGGGACTGGCTGAAGGGGAGCAGACAATGCAAAGCTTTCCAGGGGGAAGTGTTGGACACAAAGATAGTGGACTTCCCTTCAGGGTCACTCCGGGGTGGGAATGTGCTGCTAAGGAGGCAGATTGAGACCGAGAAGAAACGGATTATTGTGAAAACAATAACACCAGAATGAAATTGTGGATTAGAAAATGCACAGCTGGATGGTTGAAGACTGGGACTGAACAATTGAGCTCTAAAGTAGTTGTTCCTCGATTGGAAGCAGCTGAGGAGCAGGGGGAGCCGGGGCTGGGGGCTGGGGCAGGCTCGTTAGTGCACCAGTAATTTCATTGTGGCCCAAAACAGGCAACTGGAATCACACAGAGCTTTGGTCAGGGCATTCCCTGCTGGCAGGGAGGCACAGCCAGGGGTGATTGTTACTGGGTCTGATTAGGGGAATTACACACAAATCTGATTATCCATCTGTGGGAGAGGGAGCTGAAACGACACCAGCAGGGAAAACTCTGGAGATGAAACCAGGAGTGATCCAGGCTGACACAATGGACACCCCAAGAGCTGGGGGTTGCTGCTCCTAAGGAAGCAAGTGCTCTCCAGGGATCTGACTGCAACCTGTCATTATGCTGAGGAAATAAGCGCCAGCAGAGGAAATCTTTATGCTTAAAATAGTGTTGGCAAGAGAAGAAGTGATTAGAGCTGTCCATGAATAAACATCTCCTGGAAAAGAAAGGAAGGACCCCATAGCAGGGAGAGCCTGGAATAGCTTCCTCGTCAGACAGCAGGAAGGGGAACAGGGATTCTTGTTTTCTGAGGTAGCTGGTGAACAAGAGTCCGTGCTGTGGTGCACAGAGGCTGCATTCCAGTCCCTCATTGTTCCTTCCCAGAACCTCAGGGGGATTCAGAGCAAACACCAGGTTTAGGAAAGGTGTTGGGAGCAGCAAAACCTCACTGGTAACAAAACCCAGCAGCGTGGCAAGGGCTGGAGTCACTGCAATAATAATTGTGTGGCTCTGATTTAAAAAGTGGCATCTGAAAGGAGGGTGCCCATTCCAATGCTCTTATCCTGCTGATTCCAGAGGGTGATCAATACCCTGGGATCTGCAGTCAGTGACTGAGACACAGCTCCTTCCTCAGCCAGCCAAGCAATTGCTCCTCTTTCTCCAGAAAACAACTGCCCTGGGATGGGCTGGTGGGAGCTGGGACTCCAGCCTGGCAAGGAGAGAAGGACAGGTACATCCCTTAGATTTTTGTTTCAGCTGGAGCCCCAAAATTCTTCGTGTGTCGCTTCCCATCCAGAGTTTCAGATCTCAGTATCTGAGTCACAGTGACTGCTCTGGAGACATCACCTGAGCATGCTGCAGGTTTTGCTGTAAAACATGCAGTTTTCTCCTCCCCAGTCTGCAAGAAGCCATTTAATTCCCTGAATATTTGGCTGCCTCAGCTCTGGAGCAGGGGGGGCACAACCAGTCTGCTCTCTGCAGGGAGAGCTGGGCTGACGGTCCCGTGGCCATGAAAACCTCATAATTAGGTATGTTTAATTTGACCAATAACTCTTTACTGCCTTGTTTTAATGGTGTTTGGGGAGCAGGGGTTGTTTTTATCATCCATAAAGTTCTATCTCTCATCTGCTGCTGGGAGTGCTGTGCTGGGCTGCTGGGGGATCAGAGCTAACAGACGGTGCTGGGAGTTCATCCCGCAGCATCAACAATCCCAGAGCTGCCTGGGATTGCAGTCCCCCCGCTGGGAGCAGCACAAAGGCCCAGCCAAGCCTCAGCCAGCTGTTAGGATGCTCCTGAGCACCAGCAGAGCTTCCTTCCTCCCTCTCAGGATGCGAGTCCACGGCTCTGTTTGTGTTTGGGAGAGGAGGAAGGAACCCGGCAGCTCCGGCGGCTGCGCTCGGCCACCTTTGTGGGAAGGTCTGGGCTCCTGGGGAAGGTCTGGGCTCCTGGGGAAGGTCTGAGCTCCTGGGGAAGGTCTGGGCTCCTGGGGAAGGTCTGGGCTCCTGGGGAAGGTCTGGGCTCCTGGGGAAGGTCTGGGCTCCTGGGGAAGGTCTGGGCTCCTGGGGAAGGTCTGGCAGGTCTGGAACAGAGCAGCCTCTTTGGGCATGGGCAGCAGGAATCCCCAAAGCCCCAGCATTCCCTGCTGGCACGGAGCAGGCTGCCCAGGGAAAGGCTGGAATCATCGTGCTGGGAATGGGGATGTGGCACTGGGGACATGGGTCAGTGCTGGGGAGCAATGGTCTGGGATCTAATGATCCTATGGAATTCCAGGACTTTGGCCAAAAGGGGTTTTTCCCTATCAGATTCAAGAATCATGGCAGATGATGCTTCAGCCTCACCATAGCCCAGATTTTCTGTCCTTCTGTGGGCAGGACTGGATTCAGGGCAGCTCCACCAGTCCCTTTTTGTGATCAGGGCATGTCAGTGCCCCTGGGATAGAGCTGGGCAGCTCCACCAGTCCCTTTTTGGGATCTGGATGTGTCAGTGCACTTGGGATGGAGCTAGGCTCCTCTTTGCTCCCTGCTCTTGGCTGCAGGACTTTGAATCTGAGGAAACTTTTAGGTCTTGGCCTTTCCTTTGTTTGCCTCTTACTGGAATGAAAGAGCAGGGAGGCAAAGGGGGAGAAGCAGCAGGTCCCTAAGGAAGAGCACCCAAAAATGCCCAGCTCTGGAATACAAACCACCCCAGCAGGAAAGCTCAATGAGTTTCTCTTCTGTGGAGGAGCACAGAGGCTCCACAATGAAATTTCTGCTACAGGACATGAGTCAGCCCAACTCTTTCAAATTGAAATGCCAGGAGAGGAGATTTTTAGAACAAATCAATAAAAGGAACATGTAGAAAATGTCAGGCCCAGATGGTATTCACCCCGGAGTGCCAGAGGAACTCAGATATGAAATTGCCTGGTTTATTAGCTGCTGTTCATTAACTACTGCTCCAAATGAATGCGGGATCAGAGGGGGAGAGGTGGAAATGGTGACAGGAGTTTTTAAGTGCGTGAAGGTGAATCCAGCCCAGGCAGATTCAGAGAAATCCTTCTGTGCAAGGCTCAGCAGGGACAGCTGTGGAGCTGCTGCTCCCAGAGGAAGCCCCTGACATTTCCACACGGGGAATTGTGTTCTGGAAATTTGGAAGGGCTGGATGGAGAGTCCTGGACGACTTCGGACTAGGGTCTGGAGTGCCAGGACACAGGGAATGGCACAGCTGGATGGGATACTGGGAAGGAGTTGTTCCCTGGGAGGTGGAGAGGCCCTGAGGTTGCCCCAGAGCAGCTGTGGCTGCCCCTGGATCCCTGGCAGTGCCCAAGGCCAGGCTGGACAGGGCTGGGACGGTGGGAGGTGTCCCTGCCATGGAAGGGGGTGGAATGGGATGATTTTTAAGGTCCCTTTCAACCCAAACCATTCCAGAACTGAATTCCATGAAGGCAGAGGTCACCTGAGCTGGTGGAACAGCACCAGCCAGGCTTGCAGGGCACCTGAGCCATGCCTGAATTTACAGCCAGGTTCCATAGGGACTAATATGTGTTAAAAGCTGGGAACTGAGGGTAGGAATAATTAATCTTCCTCACCAAGGGAGGTCATTAGCAGAGTCCCAGGGTGTCTGCTCAGCACAGTGATAAATGACATGGAAAGGGGGCAATGTTGGTGTTGACTCCACTAAAACACCCAAAAGCAGAGGGAAGCTGAATGCTGAGTGCCACAAGCAAAAGGTGGCTGGTGAATTTGTGTCGCCAGCTGTCAGATAATTGTCCCAGGGAACAAGGACCTGTCAGGAGTTGATGGCTCTCCCTCCACGCAGAGGAGGCATTTGGGAGTCACAACAAACAGGGCTCAGCATGGAGCTTGGGCAGGACAGGAATGAGGGACAAAGCAGAAAACCTCCTTGTACCCCCAGCGGATCCTAAGCACCACACACAATTCTGGTCACGCTTCTTCAAAAAGATAAAATTAGCAGCAGGTTGGTCACAGATGAAGAGGAGAGAGAAGCCCAGTGGGGCTCTGAGGGCAGAAAACATCTTGAGGGGTTTGACAAGGACAAGTGTCCACCTGTCTCACTCTGCATGGACCAGGAGACCATGAAGGGAGGGCTCAGGCTGGCGTGGGAAGCAGTTCAGCAGCTGCCACGTGAAACTGGACCTCACCCCTCAGCCCAACCTCACACATCACTGAACCCTAAACCACAGCAGACACGTCCATGGGAGGGGAGAGCAGCCATAAACACGTGGGAAAATCCAAGGTGAAGCTCAGCAAGCCCCTTGGCCTGGTGCCAAAAGCCTGGGGCACTCCAGACACGCTGCCCCAAGCACTGCCCCTGCCAGAGCCACGCCGGGATGTGCCAGGTGCCCTGGCTGCCGCCGGCCAGCTGCATGCCCTGCATGGGGTGAGTGTGGCTTTCCTGAGGAGATCCCGCTGCTGCAGGCCCCCCATCCCCACCCTGTCCCAGCAGCGAGGTCACCTCACCTGCCTGTGGCTCCAGGAGGGTCTCCAGCTCCTCTCCCACGAGCTGCTGCACAGAGAGCTCGAAGGCGCTGTCGCAGTCGCGGTCCCCGGCCTCGCTCTCGCCGTGCCCGCTGTCCTTGGTGCTCAGGCCGTCCGTGTCCAGCCCCGTGTCCAGCCCCGTGTCCAGCCCCGTGTCCAGCCCTGCAGCCCTGCCAGGGGTCACAGCACCAAGGTCACTCCAGCCCCCAGCACAGCTCTGCCCCAATGAGCCCTTGGTGATGTCGCTGTGTCCTCAAAGTGTCCCGGAGAGGGGCAGCGTGGCCATGATTTCCTGAGCCTGAGAGAGTTTTCAGCCTGGCAGGGGCTGATCTGTTCCCAAGGGAAAATCTTTTGGGAAATTTCTCTTTCCAGGAGTGTATTTTGTAAGTAGGGTTTGGTTCTCAGAACAATGTCACACACATGTTCTCAATGGGTTTTTCTCTTGTCCCACCAATGGCACCAGAGAGGTTCCTTTGGCCACTCATGTTAACCTGTATGGGAACACCTGATAAAAAGGGTTGCAAACCTCAAATAAAGGCTTCTGCCTCATTGGGATCAAACCTCACTGTTGTGATTTGAATCCACTCTGCTATTTCATGTCCACTGGTGACAGGGCTGTGGGCACCCTACCTGTGCAGAACTCTCAGTGCCCATCAGTTAATGAGTCTTGGGGGTTTGCTCCACATTTCTTGCCCAAAAGGGTTTTTATCCTTCTGCAGCAAGATCTTAGAACCACAGGAGGGTTGGGAGGGGCCTTAAAGCTCATCTCATTCCTGTCGTGGGCAGGGACGCCCTCCACAATCCCAGGCTGCTCCAAGCCATGTCCATCATGGTCTGGAACATTTCCAGGGTTTCAGGGGCATATCCTGAGCAAACAAGGACCTGCTGGCTCCTCCCCTTTAATGCAGAGGAGCTTCCCTCCTGCAGGACCAGGTGAGGAGCGCCCCAGATACCCTGGGGCTGCTTTCCCTCCATCTCCGTCCCCTGCAGCTGCAGGTGAGAAAGGTGGAGAGAGCTGTGCCTGGCCAGGTGGGGACAGGGGGATGTGGCAAGGCAGCGATGAACTGGGCATCCTCAGGAGAGTGCACCCAGAGCACAGAGCATAATTTAATGGGAGCACTCTGATTTTGGGGATGTCCTTGGTGCACAGCTGGGATACCTCAGCGTTTCAGCCCTGCTGCAGTTTCTCTCTCATCTGCCCCCTGGCACAGGGGCAGGTGTCCCAAACTCTTGTTGACACTAAGCACTGAGAAAGTGCCCAGAGCCATAGGAACGCTCCTCCTTGTGCTGCTGCCTCCAGAGCTGGGCCCCTCTGTGCTCCCAAGCACCCAGAACCATCTGGGCTCTTGGCAAGGGATGGTTCATGGCCACAGAGGAGCTCAGGTGAGTGTGGAGGGACCTGCCAAAGGTGCCCCAGGAAGGAGGCAAAGAGCAGCTGGATACCAGTGGGAGCCAGGACCAGAGGAGCACAACCAGTCCCTGAAGGGAGAGCCTCCAACCTCAGGGGATGAGGCTTTTCCTTGTGTGTCTCTGCCCCGGGAGGTTCTGGGCTGGTGGGGCTGGAGCAGGGGAAGGGGGCGTGGGCAAGGGAAGTGCTGGGAGCCAGCCTTACCTGCTGCCGTTCTTGGCCGTGTACTTGTTTCCCCTGTAGTTTGTTTTGGGCTGGAACTGGCCCTGGTGCAGCAGGGAGAGCAGCTGGGAGATTTGCTGCAAGGCAGGAAAAGCCTGTTGAGCCCCGGGCTGGCCACTCAAGCTGCTTCCTGCCAGGACGTCCCTCCGAGCCCCCCGGCTTTTTTATAGCGTTTCCTCCTCCTGCAGATGGCTCAGCATCCCCACACCGGGGAAAAAACAAGCCCTGGGCAGCCCACCTGGGCTCCAAGCTTCCCCTGCACCCCTCCTGCTGCTCCTTGCTGCCCGTGGCATCGTCCCGTTCTCCCTGTGACTGGTGGGGTGACAAGTGCACCCCACCCAGGCCATCACTGCCCAGGCCTGGGGGACGAGAATAACCCAAGGCCCTCAGGCTGCACATTCCCAGCTGCCCAGGGAAAGGGCAAGGAAGGATTTGGGGTGCCCGGAGCAGCTCCTACCTGCACTGGGGGTGACTCCATGGCGAACTCCCCAGTCGGGCTCTGCTCTGCCAGGGCCACCAGCGACAGCCGGACCAGGCTCCTGAGGATCTGCTGGTGGGGCTGGGACTGCCCGTTTGCCTCCATGCCCCCAGGCTGCTCGGGGAGCCCTTGGGGCTCTCTCACTTGGGGTGGCTTCACCAAAGGTGGCTCCGGGGGGCTCGCAGTCTCCCTCCCCACGTGTTTGGGTCTGTGGGGCTGGCAGGGCCGGCGCTGCACGATGGGCAGCTCCAAGGTGCCCTGCTGCTCCTCCGAGCCCTTCTGTGCCCTGTGATTCCTCAGGGTCCTGTAAAGAGTGGGGGTGAGGTGCAGGGGAGCCTGCGGGGACGCGGGGGCGGCTGTGCCGAGCTGCTCCTCCTGGCAGGGCTGGGTGGGCTCAGGCTCCCGGGGGCGACCCCGGAGCAGCGGGACCAGGTGGATGTCGGCCTTCTGGATCTGCCTGTGCGGCTTCTTGAGCTGCTGCTGCCTGCGGGCATCCTCAGCCTGCCGGCAGTTGTAAGCCATGCCGTCCTTCTGGTCCTTCCTGCGCAGGGACAGCGTGAGCGCCAGCAGCAGCAGGCACCCGCCCAGGAGCGCGGCCAGGCAGATCAGGAGCACCACGGAGAGGCCCGGCCAGCCGGGATCCCGCGCTGACATCTTGGAGAAGGCCCCGTGGCGCCGGAAAAGCAAGTGGAGCCGGGCCAGGGCGTGCAGGGGGGTGTCCCCCTGGTCACTGACCCGGACCAGCAACTCCCGCTGGCTGCCGGCCAGGCTGCTGGCATTGCTGGCGTTCAGGGACACCTGGCCCAGGTGGGGGTCCAGGATGAAGAGCTCAGCGTCATCCCCACCCAGCAGATCATAGCGGAGAGCCCCGTTGAGGCCGGAGTCCGCATCCCTGGCCACGATGGTGAAGAGGAAGGAACTGCACGATGCCAGTGTGGAATTGGTCGCTGCCGCAGCCCCCTGGGTGCTGCTGTTCCCGGGGAGCACCCAGCAGCACCCGGTGTCCGCATTGACCAGGACGGAGAGCGTGGCCGCCCCTCCCAGCAGAGCTGGCGCGATGATGACGGGCGCGTTGTCGTTCCGGTCAAGCACGGCCAGCCTGACCGAGATGTTGGATGCCAGCTTGGGATGCCCCCCATCCTCCGCCGTCACCAGGAACTCCAGGCTCCTCACCTGCTCGTAATCAAGAGCTTGGAGGACAAAAACGTCTCCAGTGACGGGGTCGATTGAGACCAGCCCCAAAGCAGAGGGGTCCAGGATCCTGTAGGTGACTTTCCCGTTGAAGCCCAGGTCGGGGTCGGTGGCACGGACGGTGAGCAGGAAGGCAGGGGCTTCACTGTTCTCAGCAACAGCAGCCTCGTAGGCAGCCTCCTCGAAGGCTGGGGCGTTGTCGTTGACGTCGCTGATGCAGATGGTGAGGTGCTTCAGCACGGCCAGGCTCAGATCCCCCATGTCCCGCACCACCAGCGTCAGGTTGTACTCGGCGCGCCGCTCACGGTCCAGCGAGGCGTTGGTCAGCAGCGCGAAGCTGTGGCTGTTGGTCCTCTTCAGCCTGAAGTGCTCGTAGCCCTGGCTGAGGGAGCAGAGCACCTGCCCGTTGCTGCCCGAGTCGGGGTCGCTGGCTGTCACCAGGGCCACAAAGCTGTCCTTGGGGAGGGCCTCGGACAGCACGGGCTCCCGCGCAGCCCAGGTGACGTGGACGTCGGGAGCGTTGTCATTGACGTCCAGGACCTTGACCAGGAGCTTGCAGTGCGCCGGGATGGGGTTGGCGCCCAGGTCCCGCGCCTGCACGTCCAGCTCGTACGCGTGGGTCTCCTCGTAGTCCAGAGGGAGCCGCAGGAGGACGCTGCCCGTGCGGGCGTCGATGCTGAAGGTGCTGAGCACCTCGGGGGGAGCGTGCCTGCTCAGGCTGTACTCGATCTCCCCGTTGGGCCCCTGGTCGGGGTCGGTGGCCGTGACCGTCACGAGGAGGGTCCCGGGCTGGGCGTCCTCCCGGACCTCCACGGTCAGGGAGCTCTCTGCAAACACGGGGCTGTTGTCGTTGGAGTCGAGCACGATGACTTTAATCAAAGCCGTGCCTGATTTAGGCGGCTCCCCGTGATCAGTGGCCGTCAGCACGAGGTCGAAGGAGGAGTGCAGCTCCCGATCCACCTCCTTCACCACAACGAGCTCCGCGTGCCTGGTCCCGTCGGAGCTGGAGACGACCTCCAGAGCAAAGTGCTCGCTGGGGGAGAGAGCGTAGGAGCAGTGGGCGTTGGGGCCGGCGTCGGCATCCAGGGCTCGGTCCAGCGGGACCCGCGTCCGCAGGGACGCGCTCTCCGAGATCTCCAGCTCCAGCTCGGCCGTGGGGAAGCGCGGCGCGTTGTCGTTGATGTCCAGCACCTGAACCTCCACGTGGATCAGGGCCGGGCTCTGGGCGGCCAGCACGTCGAAGGACACCCAGCAGGGATCACTGTGGCGGCACAGCTGCTCCCTGTCCACCCTCCCGGCCGTGCTGAGCACCCCATCCCCGCCGCCCACACGCAGCGGGAACCTCCCGGGGGTCTCCATCAGCTGAAAGCTCTCGGCCGCCTCGCCGCTTTCGCCGCCCTCGAAGTGCTCGGCCAGGCTGCCTATGACGGTTCCCGGGGGCACCTCCTCCAGCACCCGGTACTGCACCGTGAACGTGGCCACCTCCCGGGCGTCGGCGCTCAGGAACAGGTACCACCACCACAGCGCCGGCAGCTGCAGCGCCGAGCGGCTCAGCCCCAGCGCGCTGCCCGCGGAGCCCCCGCGGCCCCGCCGCGCTGCCGTGGGCTGTGCCGCCCGCATCCCTGGAGAGCGCTCAGGGCCACCGCAGCGCCTCGCCGCCCTCTCCCATCTCCGAGCGCCGCGGGCTCCAGCCAGAGCTTGCAGAGGAGGGGAAATGGCGAGCGAGGCTGGTGGTTGTTCCCAGCGCTGCCATCGCCGGGAGCTGCCCGGGCCGGGACAGCCCGGAGCCGAGGGACCGTCCCCGCAGCAGCCACCGGCCGGGCTGGCCGGGCCGGCGATGGAGCGGCCGAGATCCTATGGAAACCCCACCTACAGGAAAAGGGAGGACCGGGCCGGTACAATGCCGGGCGGGGTGGGGCGGCACGGGCACAGCTGCGAGAGGGTGTGGAAGTGCCCCCCGATCCCGGCCCGGGGGCACCGTCACCACTGTCACCTGCCCGGAAGGTGGGGTTCCTGCGGCCCCTGAGCCACCACAAACCTCTCGTGCTTCAGGAAGAGGTGATGGACTCCTGCTCCTGTGCTGACCCAAAGCCTCGCTCCCCTCGGAGCATCTTCTCGTTTTGCCCAAATCCAAGCGCGATCCCTGCTCCTCGCTCTGCCCGAGTGGTCTTTCCCAGCACAAAGGTGATGGTGTCAGCAGCTGGACACACCAAAATGAGCTGGTGAATCAGCAGGAGCGTGGCCGCCTCAGCCAGAGCCAGGAGGGCAGGAGGGAGGCGCTGGCAGACACGAGCTGCGTCCGTTCCGGCCTCTCCCCGTCCCCGCGTCCGTCTGTCCTGACTGCTCCCTGTCTTGGCACGTGCTCCATCCCAGCTTGGCTCAGCACTGATTTCCCTGGCGTCACTCCTGCCCCATCAAATCCTTCCTTGGCCCTATTTCAGCGCCTCACCCCGAGCCCCCGCCTTCAGGCTGCCCAGCTGTTGCCCCGGTATCACCACAGCTGGCCAGCTGTGCACAGCCTGAAGGGGCTCCATGGATTCCTCCCGAGCCTGCAAAGCCCCCAGGCTGGGTTTGCTTTGGTGTCGAGGTGCCTGAAGGCATGCAGGACACGGAAGATCTCGAAAAAAAGGGAATTTTCCGTGGCTGATGTGGAGCATCCTCAAGGTGTGCTTGGAGCCCCCCCAGCCTCATCATCTTTGTGTCCCCACTCCTTCCCAGCAGCTCCCAGCTGTGTCCTGTGCCCACCTCACCCTCTCCTGCTTTTCTGTGGCCATGATTTCCTGAGCCTGAGAGTTTTCAGCCTGGCAGGGGCTGATCTGTTCCCGAGGGAAAATCTTTTGGGAAATTTCTCTTTCCAGGAGTGTATTTTGTAAATAGGGTTTGGTTCTCAGAACAATGTCACACACATGTTCTCAATGGGTTTTTCTCTTGTCCCACCAATGGCACCAGAGAGGTTCCTTTGGCCACTCATGTTAACCTGTATGGGAACACCTGATAAAAAGGGCTGCAAACCCCAAATAAAGGCTTCTGCTTCATCTGAGAAAAGCCCTCACTGTGTGTTCATGAGTTCACACTTCTATTTCGTGTCCTCTAGCGAAATTTTTCCCCAAACTATTCCCATCCCTCCCAGCTCCCCTCACCTTTCCCAGGGGAGGCTCCTGCATCCCCGCTGTCACCACTTTTCTTTGTCACGGTGAATTTTGATGCCCCAAAGAGCAGCAAAGCCAAAGCCACCCCTGTCCCCTCGGCGGGAGGAAGGGACGGTGCCGCGGGGGGTGGCCGGAGCCCCGGCGCTATTCCTGGGCTCGGTCCCAGCTCCAGGCGACCTTTGCCGGGTCATTTCCCTGCTTTGTGCTCGCTCTTCCTCCCGCGCAGCCCGGGGCTCTCCCGCAGGGATGACCCCGCTCGCTGCGCTCGCTGCCGCTGCCCGGCTGGAGAAGCGGATGTCTCCCAGCCCGTGCCCGATTTTGGGAGGGGAGGTGGGAAGGCCACTTCCTTCTGCTGGGGCTGCCGTCCCTCCTGCTCCCGGGGTTTTTTTAATGCTTTTCCTTTTCGGGAGTGAAGCGGAACAGAAGAGCCGCGCTGGAACATCACAAGGGAAGGGAAATCAAGGACACCCCATGACCGTGGGGGCTCCCCGAGGAGCCCAGCGTGGGGTTTCCCTCTCTTGTCTTCTCAATCCAGCTGCAGAACAAACCAATCTCGCCGAGTGCCCCGTGTTTAACCCACCTCCAACACCCCAGGAGGAGAATTCCCCTCTACTCCAGCACCCACCTGCCAGACCCTACTTGCTGCCATCCCCAGCCTTCAGCTGGGAGGATTCCAAACCTCCAAACCACTCCTTGTTCTCCCCAAAGACAGGAACCGGGTGGGATTTTGAACACCAGGGAGAGGCTCAGGGAAGGCTGTGACGCCCCTGAGCACCGTCCCCAGCCTGGCTGCACAGATCCCAGCACTGGTGACAGGTCTGGCCTGCCCAGGAGGAGCTCCTGCATGAATTATTTATGATTCTTCGGGAATAAATCCCTACAGACCAGGCCTGTGACCCCCCCAGCCGTCAGAACTTTCCCAGCTGACAGGAGGATGCTGCAAAAGCACGGCTGAGCTGCAGACACGAGCCGTGGAGGGAGATGGGCAAAGTGATGCTGCAAGAAAATAGCAAAGAAAAACGGGGTCGAGCTGAGACTTGCCAGAAGCACAGGCAGGGAAATGAGATCTGGTGCTAAAAACAAAACGTGTCTCCTCCTGTTTCCTGTTCACACCCCAGCAGGCTCCCAACGTGCTTCAGGACCTCCGTGGACGCTGTGCTGGCTGTGAACACAAAATTCCCCATCTCGGGTTTAGCCTGCACCTGAACCCTTTCATTTAAAGCTCAGAAAGAGCCTCGGCTACACTGAACTCTCAGAGCACTTCGTGCATTCGCCGTGTGCAGTGTTTCCTGGGCTCCTGCCCGATGCTGTCGGTGCCCAGAGCAGCTGCAAATGCCATTTTCAGGAGTGCAAACCCGGCCCCTCTGCAGCCCCCCAGGCTCCAGAGCAGGGCACGCCCTGAGCACCCAGAGCTGAGCTGGAAGCACGGCTCTGCCTGTCCTTCACCTGGCAGAGAGCAGCACCACCAGGTTCATTTCGAGCTCCAGTGCACAGCTGGAGATCTTCAAACTCTGTCATTGTGGGCTGGCACGGTGTGAGCCTGGGCCCAGGAGCTCACAGCAGAGCAGGGAGCAGAGGGCAGCTTGAAACGAGAGGGAAGAGGCTTTTTCAAACCTGATCATTTTCTCTGATGAAGACAGGCTGAGAGCCGGGGGTGTTCAGCTGGACAAGAGGGCTCCAGGCAGATCTTAAAGCCCCTTCCAGTGCCCGAGGCTGCCGGAGCTCCAGGAGGGTCTGGGACTGTTGGGGTGTTTGTGCAGGGCCAGGGGCTGGACAGGACAGTCCCTGTGGGTCCCTTCCAGCTGTGGATATTCCGTGATTCTCTGAATTTGCAGCCCTTCAAAGACAGCTTTTGCTCCTCTGGAAGCGTCCCCCCCTTTCCAGAGGGACAGCAAATCCCTCCCCGAGCCCGAGGTGCGTGAGCAGCAGCTGCACAAGGCAGCCCAGAGCCTCCCCCGTGCTCAGCTGCCTGCAGGGACCTGGGAGGCTCCTGGGGACCCTTCCTCAGGGGCAAGGATGGGATTCCCCCTGTCACACCGGGCACAGAGCCCGGCAGGAGGCGGAGAACTTTCCCTTGGAGCGCTCTGGCTTGCCTGGAGCTCATCTCCTGTGGGAATCAGGGACACAGGGAA
>VWYI01004851.1:30150-135228 GCA_013399455.1 Anthoscopus minutus | reverse complement strand
TCAGGAGCAAGTCTTGAGAAAGCTAAAGCATAGTGCTTATCTGAAGACTTCACGTGTCAAAATCCTCTCCACTCAGCTTCATTAAGGGGCATGGTCAAATCTATGAGTGCCATGAAAATTATTGATTTGCAACTCTGGAGAAATTTTTCACGTTGAGTCTGAGCTACAGATCCCTTTTTGTCTCAGAAAGGGGAATTGTTAAGANGATCCCTTTTTGTCTCAGAAAGGGGAATTGTTAAGAGCCCTGACACGGGTCTTCCTCAGAGACTGCACTTGGCTGCTGTCAAACAACTAAAATGTTGCTTATGAATGTGTTAATGAAAAAAAATTAATCTTTATCCTATAATTGATCCTACAGAAAATTTCCAGGCAACTTGGCAGATTCCCAGAAGTACATTTGCTGGGGGGAGGCGGGGGGAAGAAGGGAAGGGCAAAAAATAATTGAAAATCTGTCCGAACGCTGTAAAAGTCCTTGGCTTGCCTCTGCTATAATTAGGGAAATGTTTAAGATCTACACTTGTATATTAAATAGAGCTGGTTTGGAAACTTACTTCCTTGAGTGAGACTTGATCTCCTGAGGACTCTTCCAACATGAATTATTCTATGATTCAATAAGCACATGGGAAGTGCTATGTAAATGTCTGTAATGCTTCAAAATCTTGATCTGACTATTGTGGCTTATTAGGTGCCATGACTGTCAGCATTTTCTTTAAAAGAATATCTTTCATTCATTAATATTTAAATTATTCATGTTCCCTCAGAAGCTTCCCTTCTGGGACTTTATTTAAGTCATAGAAGAGGTCAAAAGCAAGAGGAATCTGAATTCTGCTCTAATCAATCTAGGGTTTTTGTGTTTTTGGCCTGTGCTTTTACAGAAATGAGCTGTGCTGACCCTGGAAATCTGCCATTTCATAAAATGAGAAGAAAAAAAAAAATCAATTTCCCATACAAGAACAGTAAGAGAGTTAATTAAAATTTGCCTTGAAATACTTGTACATAATATGTTATTTACTCTTTGCTTATACTTTTCATAATCTTATCATTCTGTCCTCGGGCTTAATTAGACTTCTTACCTCTCTTAATTACTGCTTTGATCTGGCTTTTAGTGAGTTTCCCTGAAGATGGAGCCAAATGATGTCATTGGAAAGATTCCAATTGATATAATTCGATTTCAAGCTTTGCATGGACACCAAGATGCCGACTAAAATGAAATAATCCATTCACAGATTTGTTAAGTAAAATACTTCAAAAGTTCACAATGTCTTTATATCTGTGTTATTTAGGTGATGACCTGAAAAAACCATGTCTGAGGTTCAGGGAACGGTCGAGTTTTCTGTGGAGCTACACAAATTCCATAATGTGGACCTCTTCCAGAGGGGGTGAGTTGATGTTTCCATTAATTTGCAGCTGAAAACAGAGGAGCAGTTTACAGAAAAGAGTTAAATTGCAAAACAGGTCCTTTTCTGCCAAGTGCAGTTATATTTCTTGTAATCTCCAGGGCAGAGAAGGATGTCATTGGGCTTTCATTGCTGTCAAGGAAGATCAATGTACATTACTTTCACTATAAACAGACTGACTGACTTGTTTTTGCAACACAATGTTGTAATGCTCCAAAATATTTTAAGCCTCTGTTCAGATATAAGTACAATGGCTGTTTTCAATGCTTCTGGACTGGTTTTGAGTCTCCGTGGAAAATGATAGCTGCATTGAATTAGCATGCAAATAATTTCTTTTTAGAGCCATAAATATAATGACTATATTCTTTTAATGAAATTTAGCTGAATCCCACCATTTTGGAAGGGAAGATGAATACTTATATTTTTCTAAAGCTGTGCTTCTGGTGGCCACACTGAATTTTGACATCCCCATAAATTAGAAGAACATGTACAGCTCTGGTCTACTTAAACTTTTGCCTCTGTTATTTCTGCACTACTCTTCCTAGTAGTTTTTTAACAACCTGATGGCTGTAAAGAAGCCTGGGCAGGTGTGAGTTGTTGCTCAGCTTGCATATTGCACCCCACAGGTGTTCCTCGGTGAAGAAAAATTAGACAGAAGCACTTTTGAGGGAGGCCAGGACACTCAGGTCAAAAGAATGTACTTCATGGGAAACAGTGCATTCTTTCACCTGCCACAGCTGGTGTTTACAGAACAAAACATATTCTCTTTCAAGCCCTAGCTTGGCACAGGGATGGTTCACAGCTGATTTGTCTATCTCAAGCACCATTTCCCTCATGAAAACCAGGGAATTGTTTCCTGTATTGGGATGGATTAGGTAGAGTTGTTTCCATCAATATAGAGGCATTTTGTTATTTGATTTACTTTGATGAACTTCTGGAAAAATGTTGGGAACCTGAATGAAGGAAACACAGCTCTATTTGGTTTTAACAGCTGACATCTGTCATTCTATTGCTTTCTCTAAGAGAATATCCACCAGCTTTATGTTAGAGAGTATTCTGACTATGTAAAATACTGGTGTCAAACTGAAAAAGAAACCTCTATGCTTGAGCTGTTTGATTTATCCAATCTATAAAAAAAACAACCAAACAAAACTCTTGTGTATTCTGGTCCTTATGATAACAGCCCTAACTATGGATTCTTTTTTTCCCCTTGGTTTCTGGTAATCACTGCAATGTCTTTGATCTTCCTCACAACTGACAATCCACTCCCATCTGTAGGCTATGTGATTGCTTGGATTTGGACAACAGGAAGTTTAGAGCTTAGCCAGGAATCTTTCCTTGTTCTAGTGTAATGACCTGCCTGTTTTTTTTCTTCTATTGGTCTGATTTTGCATTCAATCCTTTCTGTAAAATGCTTTCCTTGGCTTTGACAGTCAGATCAAACCTCTGGTGTGGAGTGCTTAGCCCTAACACAGATAATATATTCAGCTGTCACACTAATGAGTTCCTAATTACCTTTGCTTTTTTCCTCACTGGTACTTACCTTACTTTACTGATTAATATTCCAAGCACATGATACCATAGGTTATACTGGATTAATTTGTTTGCAGTAATTTTTCTTTCTGTGTATCCTGCACAACATTACATTTGCTTTCCTTCCATCACTTTAACCTTTACAGTACCAGCAAAATCCTTGTGTCTCATATTTGCAGGTCACTATCCTCTGGCTGACTCCATCTGCTCAGCAGGCCCTTTCACTGCAGCATGAGCATGTGAAAAGAAAGAGTAGATGAGCTTGCCAAATTTCGTTTAAACTTGGGCACACTTTTAATTTTGACATTTTTATATTGCCATTGTTGAGACTGACTATAGATATATGGGATATCTTGGATTTATATGGTCTCCACAGATGAGAGTATGGTAAAATTAAGAATGATGTGTATTTTCTATTTAACTAACATTTTTCTTCTCTGAATGACTTGTAAGTTGAATCAATGTCATTCTGTCCTGATGAAGGTCAGAAATGTAATTTATGAAGTGTTGTCTATCACAAATGCAGATAAACTGAAATTAATTTTAATTTCTGTAGGAACCCAACATGCTGTGTTTTTTTAACCACAAAAGCATGAATAAAAATGAAGAGCATTAATAATAATTTATATCACCTACTTTTCCTGTTAATATTTTGGTACAAAAACAAAATAAAAAAATCATAATAAAAACCCTGCATATGCCCACAAAGACAGAATAGTCCTGCTCCTATATGCCTAACTGACAAAGCTGAAATTTCTGGTTTGGAACTTGGCAGCTGCTGAAATAAAGGCAATATTTCCCAAAACACTTAGTCTTGGCTAACTGCCCTTCTGAAGGCATTGCCCTTTGGGAGAGTGTGGCTGTGCCAACCACAAGAGTTTTCAAGAAGAGCACTCCATTCAAATAAAGGAATGAATAAATCAACACGATTTAGGAAGAATCAGCCCTTCTGGAAGCATTAGGTGATAGTTAATCAAGCTTGATTAAAGACATGATCTGCTGTCCATAAGTCACAGAGTCAAAGTGCTTTAAAGTGTTAGGCTGCTGGTAATGGCCCTGTTCTGTTTTTGATTTTACTGGATGTTATTTTGAAATCTGTATGCATGCAGAGCCAGTTGCCATCTTTACCTCCCCATTAGAAATGGAACCTCCTAGAACTATTTGAACTACAACTTGTGCTATTTGTATAATGTTTCTTTACCTATATGAATAGTTCTACAAAAATCAGGATTTTAAATTTTTTTTTGGGTTAATATTTGTCGTGGTTCTATGCTTTTGGCAAATATATATCAGGAACATTCAGTAAATTCTGTGTTTCAGGTGGTTTGGTCAGTTACTGTTAAATATATCTTCTTCTGGAGCACAAATATAACCATGTCAGTATTTACAGACATCAAAGGTTAAATGCTATAGGTGCAACTACAGAGGAAGAAAACCTTTTTTTTTGGGTCAGTCCAAAGGATTTTCAATACTTCTTGATGCCAGAGTTCTAGAGGTTGAGTAATAAGTAATGCAATTTCTGGTAGGAAAAACATTTTTGAGTTTTCCATCTTTAATTCTTTCCATCATGTGCTGCTTAATAACTGGTGACATTTTCTCTAGTGAAATTAGCTAACTGATTCTGATTTTCCTTAATAGAGTAGGAAATAAAATTATCCCCGACTGCCGGAGATCAATTAATTGATTTGTCTGCTTCTGTCAGAAGCAATCCTTCTGCACCTTTTTTTCTTAAAGCTTTTCAAAATCTATTTCACTGAGGAAAAAAAAATGAACCCCATGACTATTGAATTCACATGGAGAATAATATTTGGAGTTTGTGAGGAAATAGAGGGCACAAAGAAGCTGAAATAGTGACTGATTAGTGGCAGGATTCTGGCAATAATGTATTATAAAATTAGAACCAAGGTAAGTTGCTGGTTACTGATCACAGGCTGAATCAGAGGCTTATCAGTCTTCTCAATCCTCAAATTCTAGGCTGCAATTTTTAAGTGTCTGACATTTACACTGGTGGTTTATATGTGTGAGGGGTGGTAGTGATTAAAAATGAGTGGGAAAAACGAAGTCCAGTTTCTTGTAAAAGGAATGTTCCATTGCCCTGGAGAAAAGATCAGTGGTGTCAGAGCTTACAAAACCCTACAAGGATCAGACCAGGGAACAACAGCATTCAGAGCTGCTGGAAAGAGGATCTTCTGACTTAGATTAACCTTTTGTGTGGCAAAACATCCCTGTTAACTAACAGATGGACAACTGGGCTTCAGTGTATTTAGCCATGAAGTCATTGCTTTAGAGACAAAATGCAGCAGTTCCTTTTCCCAACAAACTGGGGTTCAGCAATTCATCAGTGCATCTCTTGTCAGATGGGTACCTGAAAAATACACATTGTGTTCAGAGGTTCAGACCTTATTTTTCAATGTCTTTGAGGGACATTGTCTCCCCCACCTCCCTTATATTAAAATATAGTTTGAAAGTGTAGGACATAAGTAAGTCTTGTTACTTTGTTCATAAAAATATGCATTTATTCAAACTTCTCACCTGTAATGAAATACAAATCACTTTTGGACTGTAAATCTGTCATTTTGAAAATACTTACCTAGTGCATTTATGATTCATGCATTCTCTTTATTATAAATGAGAGAAAAAAAAATGGAAAAATAAAAGGAAGAGAGCTTGTAAGCATTGTAAAGTGATGGACGTGATGCCTTTTTGGAATAATAAGTTCTGTCTCTTGGAACAGATCTATTGACAGAACTGATTTTTTTCTTGCCATGATGACATCATATCTTCACTTTAAGGCAGCATCCAATATTCTAAAAAAAAAATAAATCATAAAACCCCTCAGGAGTCACTCAGGAGTCAGTCATGGTCAAGCAGTGATAGCTGAGAGCCTGCTGCACTGAACTGACAAGCTAGAGCTTAGTTTAGCATAAACCCAAAGTCATGAAAGTAGCTGCAGTGCAGGTGTGCACAAAGCTAAAGATCAGTGTCCTGAAGTGCAGCAAATGGCAACTTCATGAAAATAATGAATGATGGGTTATTGTCATGACAGCTGGTGAAGGCAATTGTCTCATTTGGTTAATGAGTATAGCCGTCTTAGTATAGCTGTCTTTAATTTCTAGGCACTCTGTGCCTGCTGGGCAAAGTTGGGAAATCCTGTGCCAGTGGTAGGGGGGAAACATTGAAAATAAATGGAGTAGAGCCTAAGGGGTAAGGCTATTCTGCAAGTGAAGAGCAGCATCTCAGCAAACTCCATTGACAGGTAATTTATTAGTCAGTGGAAAGTAGGGTGCTCTTGTATCTGGAAATTATCTTTCTCCTTCAAATAAGCAATACTCTGGCTTACCTGACCCTAAATACATTAAGGAACTGTTCTGTGACACTTGGTCACCCATAGACAACTGAGTTAAAGGCCATCTCCAGCTCTCTTAAGAGGTTGTCTAACCAAGGCAATATCACAGAATTAGTACAAATTCAGAAATAAGGGGCCTGCATAGATACTATTCAAGGCGTTGAGATAATGCTTTACATGCTTGTTTGAGATTGTTTTTCCACACACTGTTCCCAGCAGTCATTCATACAGACTAAAAACCAGGCATGTGCAATGTCAGAGGGAAAATTCTGGACAACACAGTAATTTGGAACAAACACATGTTGGAGAGCCCGGGAATGTTATAGGAATTTGAGAGCTTCTGAGAACTCCAAATGTCGTCTTGCCACTCCTCAACCCATATGGTCCATCTTCACCACTTGTTCTGCTCCCATTTGGCACCCATGTAACACAACATGAGTCGACTGAGTCATGTGTTGAGAAAGAATGTGCTCAGTTTACTTCAGTCACCCATCACACAAGGGATAGCAACTGTTTCTCTCTCGGTCATGAACACCAGCATGATAACAAGTCAGTAAAACAACTTCTTTAAAAGTGCACCCTGCACAACATTCAGCAAGTTGGCCTCTATTCATGGGCATATCAGAGGAAAGAAAAAAATTAAGTGTGTTCTAGTGCATCAATACATTCACTTCCTATCTCTCTTTCTCATCCTGGTCTTGTTAGACTAGTCTCTGCTTTTCCCCACCTGCAGAAAATAAACAACTGGGACTTAAGAAAGACATTTTGAAGGATCAGTAAATGCTGCAAAGCAATTTCTGATCCAAAGATAAAAGGTGGTGATACTTACAGAGAGAACAGTTTGGTATAGATAGTCTGGCATCCACGTGGAAAGCTTTGTAATACACCAGGAAAATTCATAAATCAAAGGTAAGGATACAGACAGAGAAGGCGTTCTGCTTGCTCCTGGAAGACAAACATTAAAATATATCATATAGACAGTGCTAGCCAAGAAGAATGTCACACAAACAGATGGGATCCACTCTCCTAGGAAATAAAATGCAAGCTGTAATGATAGATTAAAGTCTTGGGCAAAAAAATAGGGTTAAAGAGAGAAGAAAAAAACCAAAATGAAACTTTTGGGATTTAGCCAGCTTTTAATGCTCATCAGCCATTAACCTGGAAGACAGTTCATTCTATCATCTGTAACATTAAAAATTGACTATTATAAGATTTTCTTCAAAGCTCTTGATATGTAATTTGGCACTGCCTTTCCTGTTTTTATGAATTCAATTCATAAAATAAGAAATATTTTTATAAGCAGGGATCTTAAAGTATCATCCCCTAGAGTATCACAGAGTAGCTTTGATCCCACTTAAGTTCTGCTAATCAAATGTATTAATCTAATGGACTAAATGCATGTCTTTGAGGTGAATTGCTACTTGAACCAATAGATTTTATACAAAAGTAGCTATTTGTTCATAGCTCTTTTAAAGTAGCTGTGATCTTCATTGATGCACTTGGATCTAACTGTTTTACCCTCTGGGTCCATCTCCTTAATGAATTGATGACACAAGCCCCATAAATTCTTACAATCACTGTGTCATTAAGTGAAGCATTGAAAATTATGACACACCTGTTGAGGAACTGGACACAGTGACATCAAGACTTAAGGCATGGAGCATTCCATACAGCTGAAAATTAGAACCTAATTTTGTTAGCAAACCACATTTCTCAGCTAAAATCATATATTAATGATAATCAAGTAAACCTGTTTTGGGCTGTAAGCTAAACAACCAGGTGAAGTACTGGAGACCGTTGTCTTGATGATAATTCACTAAAACAATGTCTACTTCATGGGCTGAAACTGAGTGCAGAAAGAAGCTTCACAGCTTCTTTGTTATTTCTATGCTGAGGAACACTATGGTCATACTCATCCTAGAGTCAGGGAATCATTCATGCTGGAACTTCTGTGGTCTTCAACCCAATACCTGCTTAAAGCAGGACTTATTGAATTCAGACCAAGTTACTCAAAGCCATGTCCAGCCCCATCTTGAAAACTTCCAAGGATAGAGATACCCCAGAGACTCTGGGCAACAAATTTCAGAGCTTGAGTATAATTACAGGATTTTACTTTTTCTCTTACAAGGACCAGGTCTTGATGTTCTCCCAAGAGCTTTTCCTGTATTTAAAGATAAGATTTGCTGCTGGTGGTCACTCCATGCTTTCCCTTGGGATAAATGCAGTGTGTGCCACAGAGCCATGGAATGGTTTGTGTTGGAAGAGACCTTAAAGACCATCTAGTTCCAAACCATCTATGTAACAATGTTATAACAAATTCCAAATACAGCTAGCTTCAGCTGCCTCTATTCGTTGTTGTAGAGTGTTTTGGAGATGAAAAGTGCCAGAAGAGCTAAAAACACCACAATCACCCTCACATGAGAACTTGGAGAATAAATTCTCATTCCCTAAAAAAATTGCATGCGAGGAAGACAGTGGCTTTTTTGAAGTGGGTTTTTTTTCCATAGTTATTTTATTACCAGACCTTCTCATTCACTAATGTCTGGCACTCTCTCTTGTTTAGAATAATTGCCCTGACACAGTCTATGCCAATGCCATGTTTCTGGCTTGTTCTAGTTAAGAACAGCATTTTAAAACTGTGTCACTTCACTTGTTCTTAAGTAATAAAATGTTGCAGCACATACACATAAATCCTTTCACAAGCCTGAGGGCTTAGGCTTCCGAGTTACAGAGAGCTGAGAGATCCCCAGCAGCAGACATGGGTCCATCTGTAACTCTCTGAGTTGGGAACTCTAGTCAACATCTCAGGTATAGCTGTGTATAAATATAAATCATGTGAGGTGAGAGAAAAGCTACTTTCTGACATAATTCACTCAGAAAGTCATCAAAGCAACAGTGTAAATGTCACCTGAAATGGGGTGATATTTACTTTCCTCAAAGAAGATAGGATGTAGATGTTAAGGGGCAAAGGTTTAATTTTTGGCCAGCCAAATACAACATTTAGTCCAGCTGGGCTTTTTGTTTTGTTTTGTTTTTAATTTTTATTTGTGTTACATAAGGGCTTGCAAAAAACACACTTTCTTTCCTCTCAATGAATTGTTTAATAAGTGAATGGAACCTGGATTTAGTATTTATAATTTTTTTATCTTCTACATATTTAATTCTTTTTTATGAGCTTTGGAGTACAACCTGCCATGGTTTTCATGGCAACTGTGAGCATTCAAAGATTAATTTTAAATAGTATAAGACTTTCTTGTCAAATTGCCTCACTATGGAAATATGGTTTTAAAATAAAGGAAATATGTTTTTAAAAGAAAGGGGAAGGATAGGCATATAAAACAGATATTATTCAAGACTCAACTACAAACTCTTTAGTTACAAACACGTGCATAAACATGGACATAAACACACCAGGTGGCAAGCTTTTTTTTTTTTTAAATACCATTTTGTATGAAATTTTTATATGCTACTCATCACTAAAATCTGAGTAGCCCTCAGTAGTGTTAGATGAAGAAAAAAACCCCACACCACTTTCTCTCCTGTTATGTCCTTGATGGACATTATTTTCAGAGAGGAGGCACTGCCTAATGTCCAGGAGATGTGGTTAAGCTCTATTTCCCTGTCCCATATTTGAAGCAATCCTGTCCCTTGGCTGTACTGTTCATATGCTTCATTGCACTTTTGTACGGTGCATTTTAATGTAACTGTTCCATGCTGAAATACAGTGTCTGGCTGATGTTATTGGAATGAGTAGTGAGTTTGGGAAATTACTTGAGGTGGGCTTGAATGACCTTTTAGCTCATCAACTATTATCTAAAAACATGGGAGTAGTAATAATATCTCACAAGATTGTTCTTTATAGGGTACAATTACAAATGCTCAGATGCTGCGATAGTAGAAAATATAACTTGCATGGGAAAGGTTTGTTTTGACTTTCATTAATCAGATAACCTTCTATTCAGCTTAAAATATCCTGAAGTCTCATTTTCAGAATGGAAAACTGCACACAGTCTCTTGATCAGATCCATTAAAGATGGCTTATGCTGTCAACTCAAAATAATTACTCTGTTTTGGACATGTAGTCCTTTAAAGTTGCCTTGCTATATTATCTGGTTTTGGAACTGTTTAATTCTATGGATGTAATTAAGCTATATTGTGTATATGCTGCAGACAAGGTGCACTCAAGATGCAATAAAAAAACAGTTGTCCTTTGTCCTTGCATTGATGGAGTTCACTATATTGTGTGTCTGGATGGGAAGATCTCTTTTAGCACTTTAATTACTTAATGTGCTTGCTGCAGCAAAAGTACATTAACAAACACAAATCAATTTCTCCCATCAATCCATGTCCACTTTGTTATGGTGGAACATTAATTCATTTGTGGGGATAACATCTGCCAATAAAAGGTATTACAAATAAAATGCAGCTGAAAAATGAACTGTTTAGTAATCTCTTGTTCCTGTTTGGCTGTGCATGATAAATCCTTATGTGGATGTCTTGCCACAAATGAGAATCAATTTATAATGTGATTTTTTGGTGTGGTGTCTGCAACCAAAACCCACCACAATTACCTGAGAAAGCTGTGGATTTTAAACTTATTTTGTAATTTTTTTGTTGACCTGTTTACAGTAATCTCTTTGGTTTAGTTATTTCCAGGACTCACATGTCCTCCTCACAAGATAAACTTAGTGAAGCAGTGGAGATAAGTTGATACAATAGACCCACTAGAGCTTGAGGAAAGGATTGAGTGTGAAGATTCTCAGAGAGGAGCAGCCCTGGCTAGTTCAATCACTTAAAACTTTATAAAGTATAAAGAAAGAATGGTAAATTGTAAAAAAGTTTGGGTTTGGGACCTTCAAGCTCATTTTGTTCCAACTGCTCTGCCATGAGCAGGGACACCTTCCACTATCCCAGGTTGCTCCAAGCCCTATCCAGCCTGGCCTTGGACCCTTCCAGGGATAGGGCAGCCACAGCTCCTCTGGGCAACCTGTGCCGTGGCCTCACCACCCTCTGAGTAAAGAATTTCTTTATAATGACTAATCTAAACCCCTCCTCTTTAGTTTAAAATCCCATATCCTGTCACTATCTACTGGTGCATAAAATCTTCACTCTTATAAGCCCTCTCTAGGTACTGGAAGGGTGCAATAGAGTCTCCTGGAGCCTTGTCTTCTCAAGGCTGAACAATTCCTCATCTTATCAGTAAAAAGACATTAAAACTTCCCACTGTTATCAGATCCTAATGCTTCCCTTCTTGGAAGCAATGCTCGATTATTTTTGACCTGCTGCTCTGCTTCAGGACTCTGCAGAACTTAATTGATGGTCAAGCCCATTAGGATGGTCCAATCCCAAGATTAGCCTGGTGTCAGATAATATCCTTTATTTTTCAAGATTCTCTGCTAGCCAAATTAGCAAGGTACAAAATCCACTGAGTTCAGGCACTGAAACTTCTGCACAAAATAAGGATAGTAGAGAAAATGTTAAAGGGAGCCAGTGATACTTTCATTCTCCAAGGTAGATGGCAAATCCATAAATGACCTGGATGGCCAGATTGACTGAACCCTCCCCATGCTGGCTGAGGACTCTGAGCTGGTGGGGAGCTGGACACTTCAGGAGGGACCTGGATGGGCTGGAACAGCAGGCAACAACAACTGTGTGAAGTTTGACAAACACAAGTGCAGGGTCCAGGCCCTGGGATGACATAACCAAAAACCTGACCTTTGAGAAATGACAGAAGGAGCTCTCTTCTCTTAAGCTTTCATCTCCCTGGAGAGGAGAAGGTTCAGGGGGAATATCCATACAGTATTCCAGTTAGTATTCCAGGGTAACTACAAAGAAGACACACTGTCACTTCATGAGGAGCCATATAGAGATGACAAAGGGGAATTTACATCAGAAAAGGTTTCATCCCTTATAAGAAAGTTTTTACAGTGAGAATAATCATTTAGTGGAACAACCTCAGAGGTTGGTAGAGTCCCCATCTCTGGAGGTTTCCTAGATGTGACTGGTCTAGACTAGGCTGGATGATCTCCTGGCTTCCATTTCCATAGAAGGCTGAATTGGATTATCTTTTGAGGTCACGTCCATTCTAGGCTATTCTATGATTCTGTGACTCTATGAAGAGTCTTTCCATGGATCTTGGTAGAAGATAAGTGTGGGTTTCACTTCTAGATGTTTTGGAAATAAGCCCCCCCTCATACCAAGAGCAGATTTGCAAGCAACTTGGAGGGTTTACTGCTGCAAAGTGGCTGCAAATTCTTGGTGTTTCCAGAATTTGGTGGTAGCTCAGACGGACACATCATCATTTGTCTCTACTGATGTGTTGTTCAGTATTGCTCTGATTCTATTTTTTAATCTGTGAATAATTTCTTCTGGGACAAAATTTCTGAAACACAAGGTTTTGTGAATTCTTGCATTATTAATATTAATATTTTTAGGATTAGCTCAAAATGAGATCAGAGCTTGAGCAGAGGGGACAGATTCATGATACAATTGGAAATGAAAACTCTTTTCACCTCTCTGTATAGATTTTCTGTAGAGGACTGAGGAGTTATATTGACAGAAACATTTTGAAGGGGTTTCACTGTAGCTGTTTGTGCTGAATCCATTCAGCAGAAAATGGGATTTCCATCCCTAGAGCTGTCAGGCTTGTGCCAGCACTGGGTGTGTTTTCAAAAGAGACTATTCATGCTTCTAGAGGGGGAAGTGTCCCTTCAGTGCTGCCAGCACTTCAATGAGAAACATAGGTGAATTTTGGTAAGATCATATTTAGCAATGAGTTTTGTTTCTGTGGAGTGAGTGGGTAGGCATAGAGATGACCCATTTCTTGAGAAAGGTTAGGAAAGAAAGTGTAATGCAGGCATTGTATCATGAATCTGTCTCTTGAAACTGTTGGTTGGAAAAGGAAAGCTGAAGGGAAAATGCAGGTGCTGGAAGCAGGGAGGGGATCTGGGGGGAGAGCCCAGGGCTTCACCATGCCTGACAGATGGTCCCTGGGGCAAGGAGCTGGAGGAGCTGGGAATGAAGGAGTAAGGTTGAGACTGGGAAAAAGGCAGTGAGAGGAGTAAGGAATCAAAGAATGTGGCTGGCTGAGCCTCAAAAAAAAAAAAGAAGTTGATGCAGAGAAAGTGATTTATTTTTGTTTATCATCAGCCTACTCTGCTTTTAAATATAAATAAATAATTTTTCCCAAACCATGTCTGTTTTCCCTATGATGGTAAGTCGTAAGTGCTCTCTCTATCATTATCTTGAGGCAAAAACATTTTTTTGTTTTCTTTCCTCCCTCAGTTTTTTTGAGGCAGGGGAGTGAGGAGGCTGACAGCTGACCAAGGTCAACCCAGAATGCTCAGGTTCATCTCCAGGTGTGCATTCTCGGAGCAAAGCTAAGGGATGGTGGAAATCCTGTGCTTTTTCTGCATCTCTAACTGTCACTTCAGCTGTAATATCTCCTAATTTTTATTGATCTATATATTGTTCTATTTAATAAGGCTGCAATCTCTCTTTTGTCACTAGTGCTTCCTGTTCTGCCTCCAGTGATTCCCTTAGCACTTGATCAGAGATGCCTTCTGTAGGTAGCCATGTCTTACATCATCCAATTTAAACTGTAAAGCAGACATCTGAATCTGGTTATTGTACTGTTGCTGTTGTAATCTTTCTTCATTTTCTTTTAATTCTCTCACCACTTTCTTAATTCTTTGTAGTTGTTGTTCCAACCAGCTTACAGTCTCTAAGACCTTCTTACTTCTATTCTACAATTATTGTATCTGTGCCACCAGTTTTTCTTTGTCAGAGGCTGCAAATTCTTGATGGTTTTGTTCCTTTCCTAACAAAAAATTATTGTATTCATCAATCCCCTATTTTATTTCTGCTTGCAAAAATTCTACCTCATATGCTGTAAGCATCCCAGAAACCTTTGATGTTACTCCCAAGTTATAACTGTTCTTCCAATTCCTTAATTCCTTGCAACCCATTAAATTTTCCTTTAAACAGCTGATTTTTCCATCAATTTCCACTGTTTTTCAAGCTCCTTTTAAAGGATTGGAATTTGCTTTCTTAGATATACAGGCTCCAATAATTCTTTAGCTAAGTCCTGGTTTCTATGCAGTTGTTTTCCATGTTCTACATCCTATTTTATCATTTGATAGGGTAAGCTCAAACGGTCTTTTCCTGTCTGACACTGAAGCTCTAATTTTTCCTTTGCTAAAAAGTCTATTTCCAGTCCTAGAAAGTAATTGTAACAGGACAGAGGTGTTACAGTTTTGTGGCTCATCACTTTCATTTCTTATGGAGTTTTACAGGCTGTGTGGAACATCAAAAAAATTATGTTTTGTACAAATATGTAGGTTTTGCTCCACATTCTATTCTGACACTGAAAAGTTTCCACATTTCCTAGCTGTTCTTTGAGTGTTTTGGGTTTTTATTTTCTGATTCTATACAGAGGTCTTTAGTCTTTCAGAATAGGAAAAAATACTTGTTTATTTGTTTGTTATTTTTTCAGTTTCTTTATTTGCTACATGTATGACACAGACATGTCAATCTCTTTTTACATCTCACAGGGGTTACCCTCATAAATAAATCTATCTGTCTGAGTTAAGAACCTCATTTTGAGAAGAAATGACCATTGCAATCCCTTTCTCTTTAATGGGAGAACGTTGACTTATAGTGACTTCTAGGAATCAGGTTCTGAAAGAGATCAGGATCAAATTTCTCTCTGAAACCCACCTGACACATCTTTGGAAATGGCTGTTGATGTTCAAGGAGTGTCTGGATGATGTTCTCAGTCATGTGGATTAGTTTTAGTGAGTCCTATGAGAGAATTGGACTCAATGATTTCTTGGACCAATGATGGGTCCCTTCCAACCTGAGATATTTTATGATTCTGTGAGTTGAATTAAAAAACATACTCCCCTCAAAATATCCCAGAACAAATAAAGTTGTACTTCAGCAGAAAGCACTACAGCAGCGTCTTTGTACTTTGAAAAAATAGAAAAAAAAACCAACCTGTTTTCTGACCTTAAGAATTGAGGTGGACCCAGATAGAAATGCTGAATTTTGTATTTCTCTTTGCTGTGGTACTGATCAGCCACTCCTGGGCTCAGTTTCACACAGCTCTGCATTCCCCTGGGAATGTGCTGTGTGCTACTGCCAGATGCTCCCATCTTGCACCTGATGCTCCTGAGAGGAGCAGAAGCCTGACACGTTGGGTCAGGGCTGTGAAGGAGGAATTGTAACCCCAAATTACATTGGGACAGAGGTGGCAGTGAGTGTGAATTCCCCTTGGGTTCCAGGCCTTAATGGAGGCATGTTCCAATTTCAGTAAGGTGATGCAGCTCCTCTTTGTTCTGAAGACTGAAATTGAGTCCAGGGATGGCAGATCAATAACAGAGCAATGGCTGCCTGGGATCAGGCACCCGGAGACCATCCTGCAGTTGTGAGAGCTACAGGCATAGCCATGAGACAAAACAAGTCTGAGAGCACACAGCGTGACCTATCTGCACAGCTTTGTTCCACCACAGGAAGTGTTCAGCCTTGTGAGACTTCCTGGTATTTGAGCTGACCAATTGAGTAGCAGCAGAATTTAGGGATCTGCTGGATGGACTAAGTAAAGGGATTTGTCCCGGAATTGTGATTCACTGTGTGTCAGGTCACACTGCTTCTCCACTTTGCTCATTCCACTAAACCTACTTCTTTTGGAATCTAGTTCAGGGTCAATGGATAGAAAACACTCAGCTTTTGTACTCATTTGGGATTAGAAAATTATCAGGCTATGAATAAAGTGAAAGCCTCTCCTTGGTCTGCTGGATTAGACATTGTATTCCCAGTAGTTTGAACCTTTGTTTAAAGGCCACTTTGGCTCTCAACCTTTCGAGAAGTTCTGAGATGTGAAAAAAAAAAAAAAGAGAAAAAAAAAGTGTACAATTTTTATAACAGCTTCTGAGAAGTTGTTTCATGCCTATCATTTTCATTTTTCTCCTGTTTCTAGGAGTGGGCTAGAAAACAAAATGTAGTGTAAATAATCACATCTCCAAACCTGTTTACCCATTTCACTCTACAAGCATTACAGAAGCACTTTAGAAATCTCATGAGACTTGAGGTTTCCCTTACTCTACTAAAAAAAAATTTAAAAAAATAAAAAAAATATATAAAAGAAAGGTAATAGAAAGGTTTGAACTGATCTCCAGGAATATTCAGCTCAATTTATAATATTAAATAATTTTTATAGTTTCTTGATTGTACCCAGATCTGGTGAGGGTTAATTCTCTCTCTCTCAGATAATCAGAGTATAAGTTTTTCCAGGTGCTTTAGTCGGAAAAGCACAAAACCTCTCATCTTTAGCTCTTCATATAATATAAGAACAGATTGGAGAAGGTTGCTACTTGACTGTGAGACTAAATTAAACTATGTTTTCAAGGTTTCCTATTCCTTTTGAGACAAGAATATAAGTGCTCATATCATCATTGGGGTCCTAATTTTTCTGACCTTTCTTTTCAGTGCCTTTCTTTTCCAACAATAAAGCACATTTCTATAGTTTTGCCCTTTGTTCACCATTCTATTGCCCACTCCTCTTCACCCCTACCTTGCTATGATGAATGAAAGGGAAGTAAAGGGCAAATTGCTTTAAAAGTATGAATATGAGACTAAATAAAAGACAGCATTGCTACCTCGATGAGCACAAAAGGGCAAGAGCTCCTGAGGTGAGCATAAAAGGAGATGTAAAGAGAGCTGGTTGGTGTAATTGTCAGAGAACTGCAGGGTTTCATGGGCTGGAGATTTTATGGCTTGTGGAATTGCAAGTTTCTGCAGAGGAAAGATGATCTGATGAAACTACAAGAAGCTGGATGTATAAAAATGATCAGGGTTGTGGCTTACCTGGATCCAAATGAAATCCTTGCCTGAAAAGCACTGAGTGCCAAGTGTAGGCTCTCTAATGATGCACTGAAATACTTTTGTGGACACTGGAGCTCATCTGCCAGAAGCTGGGTATATTTTTTCCACATTATGCCCAGAGCACTCTGTTCTTAAGAGCTCCCAGATCTAAATCCTGGACTCAGGACATAAGCATCCATGTTTGATCCAGGGATATGCTGAGCACGTTCTGAAGATGTTGAGAATCCATGTGTACTGTCTGCTTGGATGAGAAGGAATCACACCAAACACTTCTCAATCCTGCAGAACTAGGCAGCGCCTGGTTTTCAACCAGGATTTTATATCATAAGGAAAATAAGAAAAAAAATTTAAAAAGGTTGCCATGCATTTACAATTGAACAATTTCATCTTATCTTCATGGTGCAGACTCCTGGTAGGTGAAAAGTTTGCTTTCATAGACCTGCTGTTTCTTTTACTGAGAAACCAGTTCATTACTGCACTGCAAGGAGTGTATGGCTCACTCTCCTCTCACCATTAATTTTAGACCTACCTTCATCAAAAGTTAAAGAGCCTGAGAATAAAACTGGGATGAGAATTGTAGAAACTTGACATGATAACTGGCTGTGGAGTCTGGACTGGAGCACTGCAGCTTTGACTGACCTGCCCTGGCACAGCAGCTCTGGGAGTCAGGGGCAGCTGCCAGACAGACCTGTCACTGTGTGTGCAAGGCTGAGGGCTGGGAAAAACCTTCCCCTTCTACCTCTAATGGCCTCCTAAGGGAGTGTGAGATTCCCAGGCTGTCCCAGGTGTTCCTATTTCCTGAAAGGTGAGAAGAAAATGCTAATAGTGATGTTGACTTCTGTGAACAGCCATCTCCTGCCTGATGCTTGCTCCTGTGTCCCACATTCACTGCCTTCTTTTCTGGGTTATTCTAGAGCTTGCCAGAAGCTTGAGGTAGAGTTAGGTCAGAAAAGCTTCTTGAAATAATATTTAATTGAGAAATGTCAGGAGTTTTTAGATGTGTCTGAAATATTTTATGGTCATATTGTAGGGCTTCCTCATGCACATACTATGGCACATCATGCTTGCTTTGATAACAATGTGGTAATTGTTCTAATATGCTCCACAGTCTGATTTATCTGTCTGTTTTCAATCTTTGGTGTAAAATTATCACCTTTTTTCATGCTCTTCTATTTGAATAGCCAAAGAACCCACACAAATATTTATACACAAAATAGGGATGGTTTATACAGTGCACTTTTGTGTGACTCATGCACTTTAGAGATCCATCAAATATTCTCTCTGTTAGATGTGTAACCCATTATTATCACAAACAAGAAGAATTCTCCATTGTTTTATGCAAATTTATATAATTTTTGTGGCTGCACCTCTGACTTTTTTCACTAAAGGGAAAGGAGAAATAAATAATGGTCTGCTTACTTTCTTTGCCCTGATTTTCTCCCTTTACCTCCACAATGGGTATTGCTTTTCAGTTTTACTTTTCCAGCAGGAAGCTAAGCAGATAGAAAGCTTTATTTTTAAGCTTTGCTCCCCAGTGTTTGCACAGAAATTAATAGTGTGTTTGGCAGATTGTTGTTTTTATTTTTCTCTGGGAGTCAGCCTGGTTGGCCAGAGATGTTTACTATGTCCTGGATAAACTTCTGGAATACCTACCAGCAAGCCATAGGATGGTAACACACTTGGCAATCCTCTGCTGGGGATCATCAGCACAGGACAGAAAGATATTCTAGCGTTTCTATAGAGAGAATGAAGTTTTTTTACATCTGAAGACCTTAAGTTCAAAGCCTGTGAAGTTAAGCATTGCAATGAGATTTGAGCTCTCCTCTGTTGCTGTTCTCATGAAGAAATCCATCTTTTTCCTTGCCTGTAAGCCTTTTTCTCACTGACTCCCAAAGCAGTGTGCTGCAGTACTTGGCTCCCTGGAAGCAGTAATTCCATGGAGAAGATTTGCTAATATCCAGGGGCTCCTGGAGGACAACTCCAACTCTGGTTGAGGAGCAGCTGCAACTCCAGGCTGACTCATCAGGCCCAGCACACAGCTTGTTTGTTTGCTGCATGTATTAGCTTAAAGTTTGTTTATTTAAATGCAACCTAACCTAGGATGAAATTTTAAGCCTTGCAGCTATTCAGGTATAATTCAAAGTGGGTAGAATTTGAACTTGTCTGGCTTCTGTGACACTGTTACTGAGCCAAAGGTTTTGATGTCCTTGCGGCAGGAATGACCAGAGAGGAGCAGTCTGGTCTGTCAGTGCTCCTGGAAGGAGTGATCTGGTTTGGTGGCATGGTGCATCAATATTATCTTACAAATTGCTTCTCTCAAACCAGTCAACCCTTCTTAACCTGAGTTTTACAGTGTCATTACAAGCCAGTCACAGGGGAAGACAGGTAGGCAGCAACTTGCACCATTAGATGAGAGCTGAGATGTTCTGGTATTAATCTGGGAGGAGGAAGGAAAGCAAAGATGGAGTTCAAAAGCCTCACTAACAGGGCTGGTCCCACCCTGCTTTGTTGGTTTTGATGTAAATCCTCTAGAATTAGGTACTGCCCTCTGCTATGATTAGCTCACTAGAGATGACGTGATGAGTTATCTGTAGCAAAAACATTTTATTATCCTAACATTAGGAGAGGAGGTCTGAGCACCTCAGTGTCAGGAGACAGAGAGGTGTCAGGAGCTCTGCCCTGGGCAGGGAGAGCCAAGGGCAGGGAGTGTCACCCAGCACATCTGTCAGTGCAGCATGCTCCTGAGCCAGACTCCAAAGCCAGTGAGGTGAGTCAGAGCAGGTCAGCAGGGCTTACTGTGTCTCCAGCCACAGGAAAACAAAGACACCCAAATTGTTTAATTTTAAAGATTAGAAATTCACAAATAGCCAGTGAAGGTGGGATGGAAAATTCATTGCTACTAGGATGACCCATGAAATTTATCTTGCAAGAGAGAAGGAACTTGGAGTAGCATGCACTGCCTGCATAAATAACATTGTCCTGCAAATAAAAAGGATCCATGTCTTATAAGTCATTTGGAAATTTACTGAGCTTCCCCTAAAAACAAATTGGCTTTTTCATTCCTGCTTCTGATAGGAGATTTTTTTTTCTTTTATACAGTCTTGCTCCTTTGCCAGCTCCAGTTTTATGTCTAAACTGGATTTATTCATGGGCAGTTTATATGCGTTTGTTCTTGTGCCAATGTTGTACTTTCCTGTACCTCAGTCTTCTTTCTTCCTGATTATTTTCCTCTCAATATATTTATAGATGGAGAGGGAGCCTGATTGCTTTGTTTCGCTGAGTTAAGTGCACCAAGTTACTTTAGTTCTTTAAATCAGCTTGCTGTTTCCTGATCTTTCCTTCACAGTGCCTATGCCACATTAGCTGGCAATTTTGTATGCCCTCCCTAATCTACTGAAGTCTAAATAAATTTTTCTGCACTACTCTTCCCTTTAAAAAGGGAAAAAAAACCCCACAAACCAGATGTTTACTCAGAAATAGGTTCTGCCTAGCCTAATTCTAATGAGCCAGACTCAGTCTAATTGCAGTAAACCAGGAATTGTACTGCAGTTTCTCATTTACATCCTCATTTTTCTTTTCCTTAAAACATACTGTAAAGCTTTATGTATTTCTAGGGCCACACTCAGGGAGCCAAGTGATTCCACTCCCTTTACAAAGTGACTGTTCAGCTTCTGCTCTTTGCCAGCCCTTCTGTAACTTATGGATTTCTGTATTATCGAGTGTCCAATTCACATGCCACTTCTACCAAGGTTCTCTAAGAAAAATAGCTTGTTATTTTTGGAGGCAATATCTCATTTATCATTACTGTCAGCTCCATATCACTACCAGGCAGTGCTTTCCTACACAATTGTGGTGGAGAACCTCCTGTAAATATTTTGGTGGCCTTTGCAATGCCTACCTCTGTCTGATTCTCTGGTTTTAAGTATAGATTTTGATCTCCACGTTGTGTTCTAGTTTTTGTAGTTTTTATGTTCACGCTTCACACAATTTTGGAGAGGGTCACTCAGCTGGGAAGACATGAAGTTGTCTGTAGGATTTCTCCCCAAGCCTGAAATTCAGAGAGAGCTACTTACACAAAGAGGGAGAAGCCATGTCCCTGCAATTGCCCCCACCCAGCAACATCCCACCCTCAAGGCTCTGCTGTTGCAGGACCCATACAAAGAATGTTCCTCTCAGGTGAGGACAGATTATGCAGACTCTAGGAGAGCTCAGGAGACAAAACTGATCCCTCTTTGTCTTGAGGGGATTGGAAGAGTCTGGTGAGGATGACCAGCTTATGAGGCTATTCCTTGATGAGAGTATTTAGAGGCAGATGGAGTTATTTCACTTTGTTTTGAGGAAAGCCATGCACACTGTATGGTTAAGTGTACCTGCTGCTTCTCAGCATGATTTATGTCACTTATAGCTCAGTGCCTCACTGGAACAGATGAGTGGTCTTAGCCCCCCAAAAAAACATTTTCCTTCTGCTATCCTGTTAGAATCATAGAATGGTTTGGGTTGGAAGGGACCTTCAAGATTCTCTCTTTCCAACCCCTTGCCAGGGCAAACACTTTCCACTATCCCAGGTTGCTCAGGGCCACATCCAAGGGATGGAACCTCCCATCTGGCCATCTGGCCTGGAACATGTCAAGGGATGGGGCATCCACAGCTTTTCTGGGCAGCCTGTGCCAGGGCCTCACCACCCCCTGAGTAAAGAATTTCTTCCTAATATCTGACGGAAATACATTCTGTTTGAGTTTGAAGCCACTCCTCCTTGTCCTGCCCCTTAGCAGGGACTGAGGACAGTATTCAGTCACGCAACAGTGTGGGCTTTTGTGAAGGCACTGAAAAAATGTTTTATTTATGCTCAAAATAACATGGCTTCCTTTTATATGTTGGTTTCAGTGTCACTCAGGCTCTTACAACAAAGAAGTGTGGAACAGGGGGCTGGGGAACTGGATACGTGTATCTGTGTTTGCTGCTGAAGAAATTGTGTGGGACTCTGCATCTTGCAGTGTATTTTATAACATATTTGATTTCCTGCATTTTGATCAGGAAATCTCTCCTCAGAATGCGCAAGCTATTATGAGTAACATACAGCTTCATAGTGTGGGAGCAAGAACCTTCATATTTTTGGTTTTGCTTGGTTGTGAAGTCACTCCTTGGCAATTCCTCCTTGCTTACAAGAGGAAGCTCTGAGGAGGAATGGGTAATGTTTGCCTGTCTAATGATTTAAATATTGATATATGGCTTAAAAATAGGAATAAAACCCAAACTAACAACTAGCAACCACACAACAGGTAATGGGTTTTATTCAGTTCCGGTATGGAGCTTGCTTATTTTAACTGGACAATAAGTATTTTGTGAAACTCAAATAAGGATGTCCTTGAGTTTTCTGACCACCCAAGATGAAGTTGTTCTTTGCTTATATACTGCTTGTGATATTTATCTCCTTTATTTGCCTCCTCTGGAGCTGTTAACATTTTCCTGAAACTGCCACTGCAAATATTATCAGGAAAAGCATTAATTTTTTAAAGGAATAAACTGGTAAATTGTGAGCACTAGTATTTCTCTGAAATTTTTAATTAAATCTACCAGTCTGAGTGCTTAACATTTTCACTGTCCTGTGTGTTCTTTACCATGAGTATCCCTGAGGTGCTGGGGAGATCTGAGTTCCTCGACATCTCTGTCCTCTGCCATTATTCCAACTGAGCACCTTGAGGTACAAGTCTTTGCAATGCACTCATTTGCACAACTGAGGCAACAACAGGCCATTTAGAAGCCTCTTGTGTCATCTGACTAGAAGGCCATTCTCTAAAGTCTTTCTTCAGGAAGAATATATCTAATTCCATAATGATTCATATCAGAACTCCTTTATGCCTTTGCATTATGAAGGCCAGGCTTTTTGGCATTAAGTGCCAAACAATTTGCAATAAATCATTTATTAATAACTGTTTATTTCCATTCTTTTTATTAAGAACTAAAACATGCTTGGTCACCTAAAACATATTAGTTACATTTTTGACTGCAATGCTTAATAGTGCAGAACTTGCTAATCTCTGGATTCTCTTTGTATCTGGACCTTCAGTCTCAGAGTTTGACCTTAGTCTAAGAGTTCCTTAGGTTTCTGTGACTTTGCTATGCATTTTTCACTTTGACCAGTTCAGTTTGTTGGGTACCCAGGAAGATAACTGTGACCCTTAAAGTGTCTCTGGCATCCAAATGAATTTACCAAAATTTAGGGTATGAAAAGGGAAAGATTTAAATAAGATGAAGACCTATTTCTTTTATGTCCTTGCACTTAGACCATTTGGCAAAGGACATAATGAATGTTGGAACTAACCTCGTGATGAAGTCACCAGAACTGAAGTATCTTCATGTGTTTTTGACATCCAAGACAGTATTATCTGGGCAATGAGGAAATAGAGCCTCCTCCAGGAGCTGAATGTCCCTAACTCTGCTGAGACTTCTGGGTACATGACCCTCATTGCCCAGAAAGATTTTGATGTCCTACCCCTGGAAGTGTTCAAGGACAGGTTGGATGGAGCTCTGAGGAACCTGATCTAGTGGAAGGTGTCCCTGCCTGTGGCAGGGGATGGCTTTATGGTCCCTTTCAAAATCATTCCATGACTCTATGATTCCATTGTATGAAAGTACCTAGGCACCTCTGTATAATCTCCCCAGCTTTAGGTGACTTCATCAGAAGCACCAGCCAAGCCTTTGGAAATCAGTTTCCTACTGGAAATATTTAGGGCTGTATGGAATGTTTCTGAACATGAGATACACAGTGAGGGAAGGCTGACATTACCATAGTGTGGCAGCAGGTACCCAGTTAGATATTCCCTGAAGGACCTGCAGCCTGTGGAAGCATCTGCACTGGAGCAGGGAACGTGTGAAGAGGAGGGAGCAGCTGAGAAGTGCTTTTATGGATTGACAGTAACTCTCATCCCCATCCACCTGAGATCCTTGGGAGGAGAGGAGTCTGAAAGACTGAAGCCAAGCCTGGGAGAAGGGAGTGGGCTGAAGAGTGGTTTTATTTTAACGTCTGGGTTTGTTTCTTATTACCCAATTGTGAATTAATTAAATTAATTTTCTAGAAGCTGAATCAATTTTGCCAGTGGCAGTAACTGGTAAGCAATCTCCCTGTCTTTATCCCATCCTATTTTTCAGCCTATTTTCTCCTGCTGTTCTGTTGATGAGGGGGAGGGAGAGTGGTTGGGAATTTGGCTGTTAGCCAAGGACAACCCACCACAATTCTGAGCAGCAAAATTCTAAAAAGAAGTAGCCAGACAGTTATAGATTATTATTCTTTGGAGCTGATCCAGTGGAATGGGCACATGGTAAATATTAAATATCTGCATATGGAGGAGTGTCCTGCTACACGAATATGTAATATCACTTTAATACCCTGTTACAGGTATTTGGAAGTTATAAGATTTTATGGGTATTCCACACCAAGTATTTTTGCCAGTAAAAAAATTGTATTGCACAAAAGTGTAACGAAAATTCAAAGAGTCTTAAGACATACTTCTTGTACTTGCTTTAGAAAAAAGTCAGGGTCAATACTAACAATTAAATACTCCTGCATAGTGCAAGAACAGCATAATGGAGGAAAAAATCAGGCAGCTTAGATTTGGTTGATGTTATGTTTAACTAGATACTATGTATATTTAGAATATGAGTTGCTTTTATTTTCTTTTCTAAAAACTAACATGTAAACAGAGAGTTTTCATGCCCAAGCTCTTGACTGAAACAGATACCTAGAAATGTTAAAAGTTGTGCTGGAAGTATATCCCTGTTGGGAAGGAACTGCTAAAGCAGGTAGAGTAACATGGGCTTTCAGCTGCGAAGCACATGGAACAATTGCTTCTGGAGTGGTGCTTTTTTTTGTTATGCTTTTATTTTCTCCCCATCAAACTCTTCAGCTTTTAACCTCAGAAAGACGGATCTAGTTCATTCACTATTACATACTTTGCAAAGGTTTTATTAGTAAGTGTAGCCTGTGTGAGATGTTCATACAGGAGTTCAAAGACAACTTGGTGTTTTCATAATGTTACAGGATGGTTCAGGTAGGAAAATACTTTTGCATTTAGAGGCTGGGACAAAAATCAGGCCAAAACTATGTGCAAATGCTAGTGGGTTTAAGGAAATTATAAACAAAGAGACCAAAGGAGGGAAAATCCAGAGAGAGGGAGACTGGCACCAACACAGTGTCACAGTGAGTTTGTGGGAGGTCTGCAGAGAGGTGGAGGAATCCTGAGCTACAATATCCTGGACTGGGGACTGTACTGAGCACTGCCTCATATTCCTCATCCATGGAAGTGGTGATGAAGGAAGACTAGGATGGGGTTTTCCCTGTTTAGACTGAGCTCATGTTTTGGGGACTGGAACAGGCTCCTCAGGAAAGTGGTCCCAGCAGCAAACCTGCCAGAGTTCAAGAAACATTTGGACAATTCTCCCAGATACATTGAGGGATTTTTGGGGTGTCCTGTGCAGGGCCAGAAGTTGGCCTTGATAATCCTTGTGAGTGTCTTCCAATTCAGGATATTTTACGATTCTGTGTGTAACTTAAACCAGTGAAATTGCTCATGTTTTCTTTTTCTGTCTTCCTTCGTCTAATGCAGGGATCCCCTATGGGATTGAAAACAACCAGAATATAGCTGGTTTAGATATGATTAACAGAATCACAGAATGTCAGGGACCATGGTGGGCCATCTGATCCAACCTCCCTGCTCATGTAGCGTCACCCCAGAGCACATGGCACAGAAATGTGTTCAGACAGTTCTGGAATATCTCCATTGAGGGAGACTCTACACCTTCTCTGGGCAAATGATTAACGCTAACATTTTCTTGATAATGTAGACTCAACATAGAACAGCAGAGTGATAACTACTATGCATGATTTGAATGTTCCTGGATGTGAGATTAGCACTTTTGTTGTCTTTCCACTGAAATTTTTATTATTTCTTTTCAGTTTTGTTATGGGTTCTTTTTGTTTGGTTGGTTGGGGTTTTTTTGTTTTCTTTTGGTTTTGTGTTTTGTTTTGTATTAAATTTTTGTCACTTGTCTAATCTTGAGGCCTTTTAGCATAGATATTTCTCTATGTCTCCTTTTCCTACAGGAGGCCAAGTGCTTTTCAGAATCTTTCTTCATTATTCACACATCAGGCCATTGTGTCCGCTCTGCCTGGTGTAAAATAGAAGGGGCCAGATTAAACCCACTTTAATAAAGCTAAAAAGCAGAAGAAAAGATCCTGAGCATGCCTGTTCTTTTGAGCCCTTTTAAGTGCAGATGCCCAGGATGTGCTCTCATGGAATTTTAGGTTGGATCAAGAGGTCACTTCTCTAGAAGTGTGTAATTTTTCATCCTTTCTCTCCAGGTATTACCAGATAAGAGCTGGACTGAAGATCCCATCCAGGATTCCCCACAGACTGCTTGCTACGATTGCAGGACAGACAGGTAAGCAGGTCCCAGAGGAACGTGAATGACTGCAGGTGAGGCAGGATGGAGAAGGAGATTCTGTGTGGGGAACAGGTGAGCCTGGATTGGGAGCTAAACCTGGTTTTCCTAATGATCAGAAGCTGTTCATCTTTGTTTTGGTAAGGGTTTGTGTCAGGTATTGGGTTTGTGTCTTTTAGAAAAGCAGAGGAAATTCTCACCATTTGATCTGAAAGCATGTCTCTTATGTGTGGCTCCTTGCTGACAATTTTACAGCTTAATATTACTTAAATATTTAAGGCTCTCTTTTTTAAAATTTTTTTTTTCAATAAATAATAAAAATTTCGATAAAAAAAGAGTCTTGTTCAACTTAGAAGTCTAGTTCAATTAAAAGAAAAAATTATTAGACAAGTTTTATAAGACAAAAATAGTTATACCAAAATCTGTGATCCCAAAAGTCCCAAACTCAAAAGCTGAATAAAGAAATTTCCATGGAAAATCAATGAATATAAAAGTAATTTAATCTAGGTTTGGAAAAACATCTTGGTGTGAAAAATCCTCAAGGAAGAAACAATATTATTTCACAACATATTCCGGTGTAATTTGCCCTTAGCATATCCAGAATCTGCTGGAGTTCCTTTGATCTCCAGAAATGTCCACACATTACAGCAGTTTCTGGCATAAGTGGTCTTACACTAATGAAATAACCCCCTCTGAAGGCAGCTAGAATTTTACTTCCTTGGGGCAAAAAAACACTCAACAAATAATAAAAAACTAAACTAATCCTGTTCAGAATAAACCGTGTTTTGTATTTACTTTTTTTGACAAAATAGTATTTTCTTCTCCCTTATACATGTTCAGCACTGAGGAATACTGAAGATTCTTTCACCTCTTCTAGAAATAATTCACGTAGACACATGGGCAGGGGAGAGGCAAGGCTGGCAGTGCAGTCACAGGATTAGCAGATGACTTTCATGGTGCTAATGCAATCCAGACTGGGCTCTAATAGCTTTATAGGGCTAACATCAAGACAAGGGATATTTAAGCTATTAAGGCTTTAAACAGTTTCTCCTTGGCTATCTTTGCAAGTACCTCCTAACTGATTTCATGGATCTGCAAGAGAGCATTTATTTGATGGGACTGAACTTAAAGGTATACAGGCCACAATGTGGGGTTTTTCTCATGCCATTGACCTCTCTCAGTATGTGGATAGCTGGGATAGGGCTAATTAAATTGCTGTACATGTTTCAATAAGACACTCCTATTAAAACATTACAACATAAAGCCTTACAACAAAACAAGGGTGATATAAAATAGTGAATAAACTCCTACCTCAACAGCAAGAATGACTATAAAATAAGTGGATTCATGAGTTTGGTTTAAAGGAAGTATTTTTAATCTTTCCCTTATCAGGTTCGTAGGACCTGTGAAAACTGAGAATATATTTTGGAAATGATGATGTAAATTCATTAAGTAAAATCTGTGAATACATGCAGTAATAAAATATATAAAAAATGTAAGTATATAAAATAAACAAGAGGCAGTATTTATCTTCCAATGCACATGGCTTTTTATTTTTATTAAAGGTACAGGATTTACAATAAAACCTTGGGTACTGACAGCATTAGAAATATTTGCTTCCCACTAAATATTTTCCATAACAGAGGCAAAAACCCCCACAGTTTGCAATAATTCAGCAGAGGGAAAGCTGAAGTCTGTACTAGGTGTTCCCTTGGTGGTGACCAGCCAGCTGTGCAGGAAGAAACTCCATCCATGGCACAGGACTGACAGATTGTACAGGAAGCCTTGGTGACCTACCACATGATCCACAGTTTATCCATATCCTGTGTAAAATTTAGGAAGAGAATGGGCTGTGTGGCTCAGCCAAATCACAGGAGAGCTGTGCTGGAGCCCAGGAGCCCCTGTGGTGTGGTTACTTGTGTCCTCAACACGACCATTAGCTCGTGTTGAGCCAGGGTGCATGAACAGCAATATGCTGTGAACACAAATATATTCATAAAAACATGCATTTCATTCATACTTCTAAGCTTTTTTAGCAAGGTGTGTTTCCCTAAAGACAGGACAAGACTGGTATTTGGGGACTTTTCACAGAATCATGCAATCATAAAATTTGGAAAAGATCTCCAAGATGAAGTCCAACCTTTGGGCTGAATACCACCTTCCCCACTAAACCATACACTGGAGTGACACTTCTACTTGTTGTTTGAGCACTTCGAGGGATGGTGACTCTACCACTTCCCCAGGGAGCTTGTTCCAATGCTTACCCACTCTTTCAGGGAAGAATTTTTTTCCTTATGTTCAACTCGAAACACCCCTGACTCAGCTTGAGGTAACTTCCCTCTGTTCTATCACAAATTGTCTGGGAGAAGAGACTGACCCTCAGCTCCTTTCAAGATGTTGTAAAGAATGACAAGGTCTCCCCTGAGTCTTTTCTCCAGACCAAACCACTCCAGCTTCCTCATCTGCTCCTCCCAGGACTTATGTTCCAGATTATGCTCCTCATTTTTGAGCAATGAAATGGAGAGAGGGAACAAGGCTTGTTGCAGAGCCTTTAGTTGCTGTCATTCAGATTTTGTATCCCACGAAACTCAGCTTCCTGTCTTTTAATAGACATCATGGCTGAAGACTGCTTTGGGCTTGTGAAGAACAAATTATGCTCTCTGCTCATTCATGTGCAGCTCATAACAGCACAAACTCCATTGCCCTCAGCACCTCTCCTACAGGGCTAAGTTTAATGCAGACATAGCCTGAATTTAAAGTCTAGAAATGCTTTTCTGAGTGGATTTATGGGGCTTTGGCCTCTGGTGCTCTTCAGTAGCAAGGTTTAATGTCACCATGTGTTGGTGCCTGGCTGCAGCACACAGTGGGATGAGCCTGTGGGACCTGAGCATGAACAGCTAGAGGAGCAGGGAAGGTGAAGATGTCATCTCACAGTTATAATTTGTGTAATTAGCTTCTTGGTTGAGTTATCTTATGACCCACTAAGTGTATGCCATAAGATTTTAAGCTAATGTATAAATTTTGGGGCAAGGATTCACAGAAGTGATAAACATACAGTCATTCATTGATTTCCAGGCTACAGGCACTGGAAAAACTGCAAGAGCTTATTTTAAAAACATGTATTTAAACATTTTGCTCTTAAACATACAAGGTCATTCCTCAAAACACTGGGAGAAACAGCAGTGCTCAGAAACAGTTAGGATTACTTTTTTATCTTGCTGTTCTGCATTGTATGAAGGGGGAAAGTGGAGACCAGAACAGTGCAGAAAAGGACAGGTTAAGGCACAGGTTATGCATGGGATAAATCTTGGCAGCATTATTGCCAACAGAGACTCTGAGGGTGAATTACAACATTGAAGATGCCTGATAAACCCAGTCTTAGAAAGAATATAAATTTCAGTCTCTTCTGCAGTGTTTTGCAATAGTTTACATACGACTTGAATGAATTACCATTTTGAAACAGAATTATTCTTTAATAGTGAAAGCTGCAATTGTTTCTTTTTGTAAGTTTTCAACTTACTATACCTCACTCCCATGTACTGCAACCAGAAATACTCATTTGCTACCAGCTTGCCTACTTGTTTACTTTGAAGGCCAAGGAAATGTTTTACTGGGTGAACATTAAGAAAAACAACATTTTGCATGGCATATAATTAAAGAAATTACCCAGGACTTTGATTTGTGTCTTGGTCTCCTTTTTTCTCCACCCAGAAGTACCACATTAACAATTCTTGATACTCCAAATATAAAAATATTTTAAAAAACTTGACCTGAAAATAGAATTACAAGTAATACAAAGTAGTTAACAAAAAATATCACTGGCTATGTTAATCTTTATTAAACTATAGAAGTATTCCATCTAATTTTAAATGTCAATTAAATTGAGTTATTTTTTAAGGTGCAGAAAGCCAAGGACAGCCAAGGAATGTGGTTTTTCTTCATTTTTCTCATAAAAGGCAGGAAGATAATATATGATATTTCTACCAGACAAGTCAAGAAAACGTAGCTGTGATTGACATTACACAATAACTCTTTTTATTGGTGATGTAAAATTGCGTACCCCCAATTTTATGCTTTTTCATAAAATAGAATACCTGAATTTAGGTGACAAGAAGAAGCACAATTTCAATTATGGTATGCAAATCAAAAATAAAAAAGCAGGAGCATCAGAAAATCATGGAATTGTAAAATCATTCAGGTTAGAAAAGATCTCTTAAGATTGTGTCCCGCCGTTTCCCTAACACATTGAAGTCTACCACTAACCCATATCCCTAAAACAAAGAATTTACTGTAACCTTTGTCTGAACTGTACGAGTTCATGATAGTCCACACTTAATTCCTTTTACTATAAATTAAATGATTTCAATAAAATTAGGTCTGTGGCTACCTTTCACCCAGGACATGATTTGAAGGGTTATTTGCATTTCTGATATACTCTATAATTAAATGTTTGTGCCTGTTTTTAACAAACAAGCGATGATCTTGGTCTCTCAATGTTTGACTATCTCAGAGCAGTTCCCAGTAAAAGAATTCTGCTTCAATTATTAAAGAGAAGCCTTTCCTTATAAATGGCTTCTTAATGCAGTCAAAACAAACAGTTGCAGTTAGTTGCTCATTAGAGCAAGGAGAAACAGCACCATGGCTTGTGGAACAGTATGAAATTGCAGTCATTAGTTTCAATAACTTTTTGAAAGGTAATTTCTTCCTCCATTAAGTGAATATAAGGTTACTGTTTTTGAAGTATGAAGAAAAGGGGTAGAAATTTATGCTTTAGCAAACACATGGGTTTATTTTCAAAGCTTTTAAAAAGTAATTTGAAAATAAATAGGCATTTTCTGTATAAAATAAAGCATACCTGATAAATACAAACTATACCAGAGGGCATGTCACTGTGAGAGGTGTTCTGGGGATGATTTGTCTCAGAAAACTTCAGCTGTGAGGTCATAAGAGATGAGCTCATCCCTGAAAACATTCAAGACCAGACTGGATGGGGCCATGGTCTACTGGAAGCTGTCCTTGACGAGGGCAGGGGAGTTGGAACAAGATGATCTTTAAGGTCCCTTCCAACCCAAATCATTCTATGATTCTATGATCAGACATTTTAGGACTTGTTAATTCACAATCTGCACATAACTAATTTCATGATATTCCAAGAGGAAAAGAGAAAGAAACAGAGAAAAAATACTGAAAAAGAGCAAACAGAAGATCCTTCTGACTGACATGGTACTTCTGTGTGCCTGTCTCAATCATCTTCCCGTCAAGGCATTCCATAAATGTCTCAAAGAATGGAAACTGAAAGTATTTGTTGCTACAAGAATTTCCATTCTAGACCCTCAGCTAATCTGGAAACCCTCAATTCCCCTCTCCAGAAGCTGGAATGGAAATGGAGTAGGTCCCACAGTGTTGGAGATGCTGAACAGCATCTCAACACAAAATTGAGACCTGATCAATGGAGAAAGCCAAAACAAAAGGGTCTGCAAGCACCAACACCTACCACAAGTCTCTTCCCCTGGACAGCGAGTCTGAAATACAAAACTTCAACATCAGTGGCCACCTGAAGGCCTGGCTGGGGAAGAATCCAGCTGTTCATATACAGAGAGCCAACAGAGTATTTCTGGTGCTTGGGGCCAAGGATGAACTTCACCCTTGGGTTAAATTGGCCATGCAGTTGTTTCAGACCTAGCACTCCAGTGTGAACTGGGCTTCACGGAGCTCTCTCTTCTTCCAGGCTCACTTACATGCCTTTAATTTCCCCACATAGTGATTCTTGCTGCCTTCACTCTGATAAAAATTTCAATCTTGAGATTCCTGTAAAATCCAGCACTTCTCTAAACATTAGCGAGTCACTTACACCAGTTCAGCAGGTAAATTGCACCCACACAGTTTTTTTGTTTTCTGCATTGATGAAAAACTATGTGCTATTGTAATGTCCCAACCTTTACTCAGAGATTTTTGCCACCTGAATTAATATTTGGAATAAATATTTGGAGTGGCAGCTATGGAGCTATATAAACACAGTGAATTAGTATTTGCTCACACAAATTTCTGAACAGAATTCTTTTCAGATATGAATTCTCTAACTAAACTGTGTTTTTAGGGAACCAGCAATGAGTTTAGAAGCAGAAATGAACACTCCAAAAACATAGATTCTGTTTGCTTTAACAATGCATTAAGCATTTAAGAAAGAAACTTTCTGCTGATCCCAAGCAGAACAGTTATTCTATCATCTCAAATTTCTACATGTCTGAGAAATAAACTTTGGTTTATAGAGAAAATCAGTGATAAGAGACTGTATTTATGTTCGGGTCCTTTGTAGAAGGAAACGAATAGGACATCTTGCTTTTTATCATCACTGAATCTGCATGGGTAGAGAGGTGATTTTATATAATTCTTTCCATGAGGCTACTTCAAAATGTCAAAAGGCAAGGTTAAGATCAAGGATTCCTCTCAGAAATAGGCAGCTTTAAGCAAAAGCCACACAGAGGGATAAAACATCTTGAACTTTTTGATCAAGCACTTTTAAAATTATGGTGTCTCCTTTCGAAATATAACATTTCCATTTATTCTAAATATAAATATGCTAAACATAATATTTCAAAATTAAAAAAAGTCTCTTCAAACATTTAAATATGAAAATGATTATTCATTGAATGAGTTCATGCCTGAGAAATGTTGTCTTTGCACTTTACAAGTAGGCTTATTTTAGCCCTGGAGGGTCTGCATGAGTGTTCCTCTGCCAAAGAATGTGTATTTTCAACCTTCAGAAACTGGGTTTTCAAACTTCCTTAAGAGCAGATTTGCAACTCAGTACATGAGAATAAATGTGGTCTGTTCAACCCTGGTTTGTTGATTTTAGAGCCTAAATTTTCAGAGGTCACTGCTTATCGTTTCTATCTTTATTTATTTTTTGTTCTGTCTGGAACACTAAGGTTTCAATAGAAAGGTAGTTGAAACTGGGATGTCAAAATGGAAAAACCAAATAACAAATCACATCCCCTGGCTCAGCTTGAAGCCATTCCCTGTGTGCTACTGCTTGTTACCTGGGAGAAAAGAGGAACTTCTACCTCGCTACTTCATACAATTGAGGTCCATCAATCCAGCCTGAACAGATCACTTTGTGGAGCTTTCCTACTCTCCATCTGATCAACATTCCTGCCCAGCTTGGTGTTGCCTTCTCTTTTCTGCTGTCATCTTTCTGTTTTTCTAAAAGCTGCTTTTAACATTTTTTAGTTAGTTAAACTCCTACAAGAAAGGGACAGGCATCTTTGTTGAAAGCTGTGAATCTCCAGTTAAGAGATGACCTTCTATGGATCTAAAATGCATAAGGAAGTGAGGGATTATATGAAGGAGCATACAGCATGTCTAGAACTAGTTGTTGGAGGGGTTCTCCAGTAACAAAATCATTTAGCATGATTACATTCTCATTTATCTCTGTCTCTTCATGTCTCACTTTCATATTTAGCAGGTAATTCTGCAATAAAGAATTTGCTACACAACCAAGGTGATAAATATAAAGTGTCATCTGAAATGAAAGACGTTGGGGTCTGGTAACAACTAAATTATTATGGTTTCAAGAAGGTGCAATTGTATTTTTGTATGGGGGCTACAAGTATTTTTAAGACTTTCTTTAAAGAAACCTTATGGATATTGAATTTTGTCCCAGTGTTCTGCTTGGGAAATGATCACAGATTACAAACATTGCAGGGAGTGATGGTTCCTTGAGAATACAGGTGGTCAGGATTTCCCAGTGACTATGGGATGCAGAACATCTTAAAAATTAGGATTTAAGTATCCTGAGATCTATAGATGACAGTTTAAATAACAGTTGTTAAGTAAGAAGTCCATATTCATTCATTACCACATATCTATATAAACTCTTACCATTATTAGAGGTAATAATGGTTCTTCCCTGGGGAGGGTGTTTTGCGTGATTTATAAATTGGCTTTCTAACAAACCTTATTTCACCAAGCTTTCTATACTGGCAGGACACAGTTGTCTTGTAATGATATGTTAGGCTATACTCGAAGGGCAGGCAATAAATCATCTGTAACCTGAATTATGGTTGCAAGATGGAAGAAGCCTTGGAAATCTGTGGCTAAGGGTAAAAATAATCTTATCTAAGTGCTGAAATCTGTGCTGTGGGTGTCTCTACCTAAGCTAATCAACCAGTCTCCCTTTATAGCCAGAGGAAAGAAACAGGTAATTTGAGGGAGTAATTTAACATATCTATTTTAAGATGAGTTGAATCACACCTATTTCTGTCCATTTACTATAAAAGAAGTTGCAGGAACTTTTGCAGAGAGAGACATTTTCATTGTGCTTGTAAAAGGCTTGGCACAAAAAGGCTGTGATTGCAGTTTGTGCCTTCATGTACCTATGCAAATTAGGCAGGTAATAATAAAAGGTAGGAAAGGTCACATAGTCAACATAGAAAGAAGCTGTTGTCTTTCCCAGCAAAGCAAAGGTGCTCTTGTCTTTCCCAGTAAATCATTAAAGATGGTGTCCTGGTTCAGGATTTTAAATAAAGTTTCCTGAAGATTTTTTCAGGGTGAAAAAAAAAGAGCAAGGAGAAGACTCCAAAGTGAGAAGAACTGTTTTATTTTTTTTCTTAGAAATTCTTTCTGGCACTGAAAAAAAAATAAACTATATTATGTAAAAAAATGAATTAACATTTTCCTTCTGTAGTGGCATTGTAATTTATTTATTAATTGATAATGAAGTTGTGGAAGTGGTTTAGTACTTTGTTTATTTATATTTTATAAGAATAAAATTATGGCTATATTTTCGCTATAAATTTCATAAATGAACAAAAAATATCCTGGGAAATAGAAGCCAGGTTTGAATTTTGACAAACCAGGAATTTAATTTGAGCATTCTGTGCTATCAACAGATCTCTAGGACTTTCCTCTGTGGTCAGTACCTCTGAAGCGTAACACTGTGTGAGAGATGTGAGCATAAATTAGAAAACTTAGAGAATTTTCTGTGCCTTCCAGTGTATATGTAGGCCTTTTAGAAGGATTTGCTTAATTCACTATTCACAAGGAATGCTGCATGGTTTAATTTCCCATTGATATCACTGACATGGAATGCTCTGAAAAATTCCTGCGGTCTAGATGTTAAAACAGGGAACACACACAGAAGCAAAAACTGTGTCTTATCAGTAAAATGATGGCACAGCTTCAGAGATGCAAATATTTATATAACTCAATAACCTTCCAAGCATGTAAGATAAGCAAAAGGAATCCAAATAGCTAGAGACATACACGCTCTAGCAGTTGCCTCAAAATATTCCATCTGAAAAAAAACTATGTCCCAGGTAAGGCAATGATGCCATAAGAGGGGAAAGTTAGGGGTGATTTGTGCATTAATTCTTTTATGTGCAGAAAGGGATATTTTTATAGCTACTCTGAAACATTCCAAACCCAACCCAATAGAGCTTTAGCCAGTGCATGTGCAGAGCACAGCTCCAGTATGTGAATTGTGACATATCTTTGCAGAAGTATATTCAATATTAATTTTTAAAAGAGGCAGGTGGTTTGGGGTTATTGCTTTTGGTTAGGTTTCTTTTTCTTTTTCTTTTTCTTTTTCTTTTTCTTTTTCTTTTTCTTTTTCTTTTTCTTTTTTTTTCTTTTTCTTTTTCTTTTTCTTTTTCTTTTTCTTTTTCTTTTTTTCTTTTACTTTCTTTTTCTTTTCCACTTTCACTTCAGAGAAAGGATTTTCCTGCTTTCTGTGAATATCTTTACAGTGGAAACAACTGGAACACTCATTGCCTTTCTAGCAGCTGTAATCAGAGACATATGATGTCCACTCACGCAGTTCTAATTAATATTCATCTTCTTTTTCTCATTGCTAAAAGAAGCTAAAAAATTCAGATAGAATCAGTAAGAGAGGGCTTTTAGCCACATAATCCATTGAAAGATGTCCTTGCCCACAGCAGTGAGGCTGGAATTAGGTGAGCTTCAAAGGTACCTTCCAACTCAAACCATCCTATGAGTCTATAACTTTAGATATGAATTGCCATGGTTGGACTGAACAAAAAATATGGATTTGAATTTCAATTTTATGTTTACAATTGCCTAATATACCCATTAAGTGTGTGAAGAAACGTGTAAACAAATTGGTCCATTTAGGCATAAGCCACTTTGCTGGATTGAGATTGCCCTTCAAGCGCTTACATTTAAATTTGCTGTTTAAATTGCAAAGATGGGGTGTGTATGATGGATAAAACTGTGCTTAGATGCACTGGCCAGCCCTGGAACTGGACCATTTGTCCCAGGAGGAAAACCCCAGTTTTGCTTTAGACTTTGTTGCCTGGGATCTATTTTCACAGAGAGCAAATCTGGTTGGAATGACAGCCTAGAGCCACTTGCTGGCCTGATCTTACTCTCTAACAAAAAGATTGAGGGAATCTTTGGGAAGTCAGTGGAACAAACTGGGCAAGAAGGTAGACAGCTCAAGTGAGTAAGACATCAAGTTTGTGTAAGATACTGAGGGATAGGAGAACAATTCAGACTCTCTTCATCCTCTTTAGATTTGTGTTTCCTGTTGCTGTAACACCATGGAGGTTGCAGACAGTGCAGAAATTCAGCTCTTCCTTTCCTATCGATTTCACACACAGAAGTAATATCTTGTGTTTATATATTCACTTAGCTACCCCTTTTGCCTTGGATTTCATACAAACTTTTCATCCCTTTCATGAATTAACAGCAAGGTGTATCCTGAGCAGGGATTTACAATTTCCATTGTCTTTGCACTTGCAGAAATGATGGGATGTACCTGAAGTACAATAATAAACCAAATAGCTCAAACAGGGGCAAGGTCTGAGGGATTCAAACCACATTTGGTTTTTGATTTCTTCCTTTATATATCTAGGATAATGTGAGCTTTGCTCTGCTTTCTTACGTCACGAACAAACAACTTTCTCCACCCTATAAGTAACCTAATATTTGTGAATATGACCTACTCTGTCAGAAGCAGGTACTTTCCCCAGTGACTGATGTAGAGTCATGCATTGTAAAATGCTGATTTCTAACTTGAAACTGACAAACAATCCTATTGGCTTAAATAGATCCCACTCATTTATTAGATAAGCTGTTGCTTAAATAGCCTATCCTGTTTGATAGATTGGGGAAGAATGTTACAAAAACCCACGGTCTCACCTTGATTTTAAATTGTGTAGCTTGTAGCATAAAAATGATGCAATAGGAGCTAAGGAAGCTCAAAATTACATACTTAGCCTTTACAGACAGGTGGTAAAAGCTCACATTCTACTGCAGATGATGTGTTACCTATTCTTCCCCTTCCATATTTGTGTGGGAAGTCATAATGAATAGTAAAATTTGCTGCCTCAACCCCCTCCACTGATAAGATCATAAAACTCCCTGAGATTACACAGTGTCCATATAAATGCTCCTCTGAGGGCTGCATGTAAAGAGGGGAGTGCAGCGGAGTAGTCGACTCACTACATCTTTCTGTGTCAGAGTAGAAAGTGATAAAATTGGTCTCCAGAAACTCTGAGGCATAATTTTTTTTACTCTAGTATTGCAGGCTATAACTTTGGGAGATCTATTTCACAAGAGTATTTTATAATGCTGTGGATAATTTAGAAAGCGTAACATGACAAGAAAAGCGTATAACTGAGGGATGGTACTCTATCTTCTGATTTTTCATCTTAAAGGAATGATATTGCACATTACTTTACATGTATCCGCTGTTAGTATCAAAAGCTAATATTCAAACAAAAAGAAAACAAAATTAATTAGAAAAAATCATACAGGAGATAAACACATTATCCCTTAAAATGAGTCTTTCTCATTGTGTTAGAAGAAACAGTCATGAAGTTTTTATTCATATTTAGGTCCCTGAAAATTATTTCAGCATTTCTTGCTGTTACAAGTGTAGAGAAAATCCCTGTGTTGCTGGCATTTCATTTGGTTAAAGAACACACAAAAAAAAGAAAATGTGGATAGTACCCAGTGTAGTTGTCCAACATCCCACATCCAGTGCTGTCACTCAAGCCAGTGAGCACCAGAAGCAGAACCCCAGGGAAGAATTTGACAGAAACAAAATCCATGACTCTTTGTAGCACTGAGCTGTGTGTCTGTGTGGAATGCGATAGCTGGAGGAGTTGAGAACCCAGGAGGATTTACTAGTCCTTAATTCCTATGATTGCTAGGCTCTTTTCCCCTTTGCTTTGATTTTGAGCAATCAACCTCTCTCTGTTTTAGTTTCCCCATAAGTGTAATGAGGTTAATTGTAGCTGTATCATAAAGGTACTGTGAAACTTAATTACTTAATATAAAGAGCTTTTACTTTTTTGGGATATGTGACAGTACAGGAGAGTAGATAATTATTCATGGTTTTGAAAGTTTTTATGTTTAGTTTACATTTAGGGTATAAAACAGTAGATCTAAAGAGGGAAATGTTTGACCTACTATCTCTACAATACACACTGGGTAATGAGTCGCAGTGATAACAGTAATCTGGGAGTCTGTTAATGTAATTAAAACCACTGACTTCCAAGTGGGAAGTTTTTAAATGTGCCTGATGGTCTAAATGGAAGTATGCTGCAGCTTCATCCTAGCTGCTGTGCCACATCCAAAATTAGGAGAATAATTCTGCTTGTGAACATATTCTTTTCCTGAATCCCTACTGTGTCAGAATTTATTAGTTTGTGTTTGGAAAAATCTTCAGCAGTGAAAAAACTTTTGCTTTTGACAAACCGAATACAGCCAGAAGCTCTGGAGTTTCACCAGTACTACAGTCCTTCATGGCAAGAAATAAGGGACTGTGTGGTGAAAGGTGCTGGCTCTCAGCACTCCAGTGTGGGTGAGCAAGGGAAGGGTGGGCCTAGGGCTTGTTCTCCTACTATGTATAAAGGAAATATAAAACTACCTCTTTTACCTGCCCACTAAAAGTTTTATCATTCACCTGCACTCCAGCACAGGAGACTCCTCTGAGAGCCTGGTGAGTGATGGACACCTCTGGAGCCAGGTCCAGGAGATGAGTCCTGTGCTGACCACAGGGGGATGCAGAGCTGCCTTGGAGCTCAGGCTGACATCCCATGGGAGGAGGCTGCACTGCCTCACCTGCTCCAAGACCATCAAAGCATGGCTGCACAATTTGTGAATATGAAACACAGACCAGCTGAGATGAGTGTGCAGTCAAGGACTGTGCAGATGAAAGGAGTTTTAAAACTCAGACAACAAAAATCTCATTCCTTATCAGCTTAGTTACATCCCTTCTGCACAGTACCTGAGCAGCACAACATATGTAGCCAGATACTACTTTAGTGGAAATTTTTCTCTTTAATACCTCTTCCACCTTAGGGCTGCTCTTAGTAAGATGACACTCTCCTGTTTACTGGGCAATGCTCTTCAATTTTCTGGGAAACTTGACCTTAATGCCTGTTCTGTAGAGAGGAAGATGCATATTTGTGTCTTCAGAAACAACAGGGAAAATCAATTAAAATAGGGAGGGAAAGCTAATTTAGTTTTAAAGAACTCAGATACATTGATTTATGACATTTGGTATTTTTTCATTAACAGTTACTAAGCGTTGCCACTTCTGTGTAACACTTTCCACCTGCACATCTCAACATGCCTCATTACTGTGAGTTAACTCAGCTTTGAGGCCAAGTTCTTGTGAGGTAAACAGGAGCATTTGGCTGTACTGCCAAGCACAAAAGAAAAAACATTGAAGATTTTTTAGCTTGGATCTCTATCCTGGTGCATTCTGTGACCTAATAAACACCTCCTCTGGGCTAACTTACCTCCTGAGAGCCTGAACTTGGGCTAAATGTCTTTTGGTCAGCACATTGCATCCTGCTCTGAGAGAAGTTTGCTGGCAGTTATCTTAGGAGTATTGGCACCATTCACTCTTGTGCAACTATTGGTATTATGTCAAGTTTATTTCCCATAATTTTCACCCCAGAAAGACCCATACAAAGCCCAGCACAGATGTTGGCCAAGAATAATGTGGTTCTGTCTGCAAGCCCTCACAGGAGATGGAAGGCTGTATAACTGGAGGTTGAGTTTTATCCTGGAAAATAATGGAAGCTACTGAGTGAGGTCTCCCTGAGCCTCCTCTCTAGCCCTGAATAGTAGAAGGTTTTCCAAGAGTAATGGTGCTTTGCTGAAAGTCTCAGCAAGTTCAGCCAAGTTGTGCTGAGACTACTTCCAGTCATGGAGATTAATATTATCCTGTAGTAATTTCCTGGATTTGTCTATTTATGTCAGCCTATCTGTTATCTCACACTTCACCTTGAAGCCATTTATGAAGGTGAATATCACTTGGCTTTAGGTTTGAGTTTTGCATATGTAGGCACATTTTCTACCATACCCCTGATAACTTTGATTCATCTCTTGCCTCTACAGTCTTGGCATTGGATTCCCAATCTCAGGAGGAGGAATGGGAGTTTCTCACATGATTTTAACAGTAATTACAGACTTGGCTACGTAGTCATGGACTCAGATTGAGTAGCCTAAGATTGTAGTGCACAGTTTCCTTCCTAAGTACTGAGTTAAGTATGGAGTAACCTTGTAAGTACTTCATTACACATGTCTGAAGGATGCAATTTTGGTTACAGTGATTCCTGATTCCTGCTATTGGGTCTTAATTTCTTGTCACTTATATTACCAAAAAAAATTTTAAAAAAAGAAATTCAAATTTATTGCTTGCCATTCCTGTGATCAAAATGAGAGAGATCCCACCCTAAAAATTTTGATCAAGACTTGTAGGTGCAACCAAAGGGCAGTACTGATATGAGGTGGATCTGGGGAACCTCATCAGTAGTCTCTAAAGAAGTATTTGGAAGTCAGGATTTGAGTTTTCCTCATGTGACCTTCTCAAAAATATCAAGGGTTAATTCCCTCTCTTAGGCAGTGGAAAGCAGTGTAACTCCATTTAAACACTAATAAAGTAGTATTGTATTTGGGGGAGATGAAAAATCTGTGGTACAAATAACACAATAAAGATTTTTGTTACTAGACATAATAATATTTGATTGAAAATACACTCACCAGAGTTCAGAGGCTCAAGGCTTAGGTTGGAAGACACTACAAAGGATCTCTGACAGGATCCAAGGAAAGACTGCGTGGTTCTGTGCTAGCGCTACACACAGGAAGCAAAAACAGAGATTTAGACTTCTATAATTAATTTCTCTTTTTTGTACATTATAATCAGAAGGCTAGGGGGAGTTAATTATTTTTATTTTTTGTTATTGAAATTAGTTTTCGGTTTTAATGAGATTAAACTTCAGATTTTTTTTATTTTTTATTTTTAGTGATAGAAGTTTCTACAATGCTAGGAAGGGAAGAGGAGAAAAATGAGTTCATACTGTTGCTGGACTATGAAATGTGATTTCTATTTCCTACTGTCCAATAGGCTTCTTCTCGAATGCTAGATTCAGGTCTTTAATATCCCTCAAAGGTCTAATTTACATTGACTTTAACTGAATATTCCTGAGGAAACAGGTCCAATTTAAGCCCTGCCTCAGTTTCCCACCTGCAAAAGAGATATGAACAGTAACTACAATTAGCATTGTGAGGAGTAAAGGTGGAAAACTCACACTGTGAGGATATGGTAAAGGCCATAAAAACGTTCATGCAATGCATTGCCTCTAAGCTATTCAAAAAATTTGGAGGCTTTCATGTCATGTCAAAGAGATTAATGTAGAATGTTGGTCACTGTTTACATTGACAGTGCCTGGTTTTGGCAGCTGTTGGCTGCAACAGGAAATTTAATGACTACACACAATAAGGAAACGCTTTGGATATCATCTGGAACTGGTGTTTCATCCATTTATTGTTGTCCTTTCGGGATAAAGAGGAAAGCCAATTTAAAATTTTCCTTTTTTATTTTTTTCTTTGTCTGGGTAAGCAGTTCTTTTCCCAGACTGAAATGAAAAGTTTTCAATGTTTTTTTTCTTTTTAATTGCGAGCCAAGTGGAACCAATGGAAGTTATCAGGAACTTCACCTTCATTTACATAATTGCTATGTGGAATGGGAAATTGGCTTAAGCAAGGACTCTGAGACTCATTAATAACAAACATCTTTAGGAGAGGGAGGGCCCCCTACATTAGTGCTCAGCTGAAGCTTGTGGGGGTGTCTGAGGAGATACATTCCTGTTAGCCAGCCAATTAATGAAAACTCCAGTGAATTGAATTGTTTGCCTCTTTCTGTGAGGTCACTTGCCTGGTGATTGCAAACAAAATCCTGATGATTTGCACTGCAAAAGAATATGCTGAATATATGTTTGGGGAAGTGTGGGAAGAGGTACTTTGTTTTCTTACAGGGTGATAGCCATAGATTAAATAAGTGCTAAGTAGTCTGCATAGTGATGTAGAAATTACTCATGGGTAAAAAGGATAAAATCCTCTCCTTGTTCTTCAAGGTTTCGGGTCCATCAGCATCCTGGGGGAAAAGGGAATGCAGGCACATGAGGCAGCCAGCCTATTCCTGCACAGGAGTTTGATTGCATTCACTTACACTGCGTGATTCAAATGTTTCCTCCAACAGGAGGGACAGGGTAATATAGTGTGTTGGTGGTGATTTTGTACAAATGAGAAATTATCAAATCCTGTTTTGCCAAAAAAGTTCAAGAGCAAGCAATGCCTCTATGGGGATTAGTCATAACATACTTTATACTCCACTGAAAAGTTTATTCTGCACTGATCCAATCCTCACATTTAAGGCACTGATTTTGATATCATTCCCATCCTTGCCAGTGTAATTCAGCACAGGCCAAGGGGATCTCAGCAGCATTCTTTACTTAAAAGTTCATTAACTGGAGTTAAGTGAAGAGAGAAGGAATGAATAACAGCTATGACTGGGTTGATCAAAGAGTCTCTTCCATCAGATCCTTGTTGTTTCAGGCTTTAAGACAATCGGAGTGCAAGACAAACCTTAATGCACAACTGCTGCTGAAAGGGAACAGCATGAAGGGAAAAGCCATTCTCAGCTAGGAAGAGTTCAGCCTTACAAAACATCTTAGATAATTGTAGCAGGAAAGAAACAAAACAATTCTAGTAGGCAGTTTGGTTTTTTTTTCAGCTCTGCAGGCTTGAGTGGGAAATCATCCCTTTCTGGCGTATTTTGAGAGAGTTCCCAGATGTGACCCAATGGCAAATGACTCAAAAGTGTTCTCAAGCAGGAAAGGCACAGCTGCACTGAAGGAAGAGTTTCCATTCCAGCACGAGTTCTTTTCAGAGGTGCTGACCCAGCTTTACAGGAAATCTTCTTGAAACTGGTGCACTTGCAGTTCTTGCCTGACAGACTATTTTCTCAAAAAGACATCGGAGTCCATATTAAAAGTATGAAAGAAAACCAGTTGAATTTGAGTAATTTCAGCCAGAGAAATGTAGAAATGAAGAAAACAGCAGCAAGATTAAAGAAACATTTACCAGGTGTTGATGTTAGTGTGCTTTAAATTATTCATCTGGTTGCAGAAATTAAGATTCACTCAGCTGTTCAGCTGTAATTCTGGCTGTTTCTGCAGGATTCAATTTTGGAAAGAACCTTCTTGCCTTTATCCTGTGCAGAATTTCAGCTGCAACTAAGGAAAACCAGAGAAAGGATGATTTTATGTTTTTCTTTTTCAAAGAAAACATTAGGTTTTTGTTTGGTTGGGGTTTTTTTCCAATTTACTTAACTGATGACTTTTCCAAAACCCCTGAGTGTCTAAAAACCATCTCTTCCTCCAGTAAGGTCTGCTGGCTGAATAATGCTTCAGAGAACTGAGAGACCTCACCCAGATTTGGGTATAGAAGAGGATGGGATGATTTCTTGTGTATTAATTATCCAGCTTTAGGAATATGAAGCTGGGATTTTAATCCAGCCATTTATAATTTAATAAGAACTCCAGACCAAGTATCTGGTCAAGCTGGAACAGGAGTGTCTACTGTCAAGTTCAGTGCTGAAGTCACTGGAACAGGGTTAGAATTTGGCCCATGGTTTTATGTTGTCCTCACCCCTGTATTTTTTATAAAACACAATAAAGAAGAATACTCTCAAAGCACTGGTGTAAACACCTCATCTGACTCTGCATGTCTCATATTTGAACTTTATTTTGTTAAGTAGCTCCCACAGTAGCTCCCACTGTCATCTTCCAGCTCTGATCATTGCTACAGGGCTGGCTCACAAATAGGTACAGTCAACAGGATGGAAAATGAAAAATCTGTCTGCAAAAAGTTTGTCTTTTCTCTTTTTTTATGCATGAAATGTTCCCCTCAAGTCTTTAAATTCCCTTTATTAATTTTGAATAAGTACAAGCTAACTTTTAGCCTTTTCCCAGTGATTCATATCCATGGACTCTTACATGATTTCCCATGGCTCTCATTTTCAAGGACAGTCTACCCTGCATGGACATTGGCATGTAGAAAAGTGCCTTATTCAAAAGGCACTGTAATTTTTTTTCAGCATCTTAATATCTGTAGAACAAACTTAATCTAAATCACTATTCCCCAGATAATGGAAAACAACATCTTGGCTTTTGTAAAAGTATTGAAAAGAGAAGAGACATTGTTTTAAATGTCTTTGAGTCTTCTTACCCTACTTTATATAGGTAGTTTCCTGATTAGTGTAATATTGGGCTGGCAGTGTGTCCTTGCTGCCAGGGGGGCCAAAGGGACCCTGGGGTACATCAGGAAAAGTTTGGGCAGCAGGGCAGGGAGGTGATCCTGCCCCTCTACTCAGCCCTGGTCAGGCCACATCTGGAACACTGTGCCCAGTTCTGGTCTCCTCAGTTCCAGAGAGACATGGGGCTGCTGGACAGGCTCCAGCAGAGGCCACAAAGATGATGAAGGGTCTGGAGCATCTTTCTTAGAGGAGACACTGCAGGAACTGGGCCTGTTTGGTGTGGAGAAAACTGAGGCTCAATGCAAATAAATATCTCCAAGGTGAGTGCCAAGGGGATGGTGCCAGACTCTTTTCTGTGGTACTCAGAGACAGGATGAGGAGCAAAGGCCATAAATTAAACCACAGGAAGTTCTATCTCACCATGAGGAGGAACTTTACATCAAGGGTGGCAGAGCACTGGGACAGTCTGCCCAGAGAGGTCATGGAGTCTCTCAAGAGATTATTTTAAAATCCATTTGAAATGCACCTGAATGGGCTCCTGTGCAACCTGCCTTGGCAGGGGAGTGGACTAGATAATCTCCAGAGGACTTTTCCAAGCCTAAAAATTCTGTGATTCTGGGATTCTCTGCATATTATCTAGTTGGAATCTCCCATACTTCTCTCAGATTTTCCTACCATTGATTTCGCTTAACTATAACAGCAGAAATGATATTTTTTCTGAAGTTATGCCATTTGAATATATATTATTCATGCCATCATTCTGTGGGAAAGAGTTTAAAAGTTAGGAAGGGAGCTAGCTGTTGGCAGATACAACACAGTCTCTCCTGTTGTCTTCTGTGAACTTTGTAAGTAGTTCCAATGCCTCCAGGAAATGAACTTCAATTCAAACCTTGCAAATCATGTTCTGAATATTGTCTGCTTAAACATGGCTCCATGGACTGCACTTGGAGTTGTTACTTTCAAAATTATTGGGAATGTTGATGGATAAATTTAGGCAAAGAAAAGTATGATTGTCACTAGACAAAAATATCTAAGGAAATATTTGCACAATTTATCCCATGTGGGATCCATACAGGACTCACATCCCAGGCTCAGCAGTATTTCTCAGCCAAGGCTGATACAGCAGCTGAAAGTAGTGTGGTAAATATTGGAGAATCATTCAGCTCTCCAACTGCAAACTGGTTAAATGAGAGACAAAGCAAATTTAATAGGTGGGAAACTGAGGCACAGATTTGCCTCGTGATTTGCCTCGTCTCTCAAGAAGATAGCACAGGGATACAGATCTCTCTGGGATCTGAGTTCTTTGAGATCCCTTCCTACCCAAACCATTCTATGAGTTCCTTCCCAGGTTTGCTGTTGATTTTCAGGATTCTCTTGAGCAGATGGACACAACTTTGTGGAAGATTTCTGTCTGTAGTGGCTATAAGGCCTCTTCTAGTACCTCTGTTTTAACTGGGGAGGTAAAGGCATTTAAAATTTTGAGTGCAGGGGAGGTTATATGAGATTTTTTTGGATCAAGAAGATTTGGCCCATTTAAATTTCGAAGTCTTAGATAGGTTTTGTTGTGAAAGGCAGGTGGGGTTAGATTCAAGGCACTTTATCTTATGGTGGTTATTCCATTTAAAAGCTCACTGCAGAACTATGTTGTGTATGCAAAGTTTATGCCAAGTGAAACCCAGACTGCTCAGAAAGAAATAACAGATCCTTTTCTTGAGTGCTCCTTAACTCAGACTGAAGGCAATGAATTGTCTTACGAGAAACCAATCCAAAGAAAGAGAACAGACAATAATTCTTTTCGTACATCGCAGGAAGGGAGAAAAGAAATGCAGTTTGGTGAAACCCCAGACAGAAACACAAATGGCTCTTGCCTGACATGCCTTGACAAAGAAAGATCAGTCTCTTGCTGGTTTATATCTGTGTAATACAGATGAAGCCTGTGGATTTCAACTGAGATTATGTGCATAACAAAAAGTAAAAAAAAACCAACCAAAAACAGAACCCAAAAAACCACAAACAAACAAAAACAATTACCAATGCAGTAGCAGAGCTTGATGGAATTTAATTGGAGAAACAATAGAGAAGCAAATAAATAAGAAAAAAATCTATTGTATTTTTGTGCTGAGCTGTATAGACAGCAATTAAATCTCTAATCAGGCAGGAGTTGGCTGACCTAGGAAAGGGGCAATCTCACATCTCAGCTGGATTGGAAGTTTAAAAATATCTGCTAAAAGGAGTATTTAAAAGATAAAAAACAAACATAAGAATATTTTGGGTTTCAGTGAAGTTTATGGCTTATGGAAACAGTTCCTGTGGCAGATTAGCAATATGGTTTACTTACTTGGAAGCCACTTCAAAATGATATTGGTTTTATTTTTAACAGAAATTGTTTCCCACCAAAAGAAAATGAAATTTATTTTTGTGTTCATGTGGGTTAGTATTTATGGGAATTTTTTATTCCTTTAGCATCTTCAGAAAGCAGATGCAATTGTACAGTTTTGCTTGACTATCTAAGTGACACCTGTCTGCTTCAAGGGTTGTGATGACACTTGTGTTGAAAACATGAGGCCTTGACACAACTCACCTGTGGTCTGACTCTGCCAGTCTCCATCACATTCACTTTCTTTCTGGAGGCTGTTTTGTAATTTCTTTGCCTTGAGAAACCAGTACTGTACATGTGAGATGTCTCCTGAGCAAGGATTGTATTGTAATTTATGGAAAAAGCTTGGGTCAGGAAAGGAACATCTAATTTAGAGCACATTAGCTTTACCTGGAGACTTGTAGAGCTCTTCCACCTTTTCATGGGCAAGTAGGGACTGAATGAGTTTCTATTTTTTCTCCCGTTATATATAGATACCAAATCTAGTAATCAGAATCAGAGACTGCCTGGGCAGTAGGATCAGTTCTCTCATGAATGAGCAAGGGATCTGTACAGGTCCAGTGAAATGTGGAGGAAAAACTTAATGGAGAGGAATCCCTTTACAGATGTGGGTGTGACAAACCCATCTGGAACATCACACTGTACATTGAACTTGCAGCCTGTAGAATGAAGGACCTCGAGCTGCTGCAGCAGCAGCAGCTACAGCTGAGATATGTGGTTATTTGTATCTAAATTCATTCTGAAATTAATCATGGAAAGGCTGTGAAATACCCCATTACTGGTATTGTATACTGAGAGAAAAAAATCTGTAAGACCCTGAAGCCTTTTCTGTACATTTACTTTTGTGATCCAGAGTTGGTGGTTTCTTCCAGTGGGAGTCTGAGATTCTTCACTCTGAATCCTAACGATTTTTACTTTCGAGTGGGAATATTAGGAACTACACCCTACCTCTAACCAATCAAATTTCTTCTCATGTTTTTTATTAGACTATCACTAAATGTTTTACATATTCAATTCAAAGTAATTTACCCTCTGGGTAAAGTGCAACTGGCCAAAGTGCTCAAGATAAAAGTTTGGTAAATGTACAATTTCCATCTATCCACCACCCTCTTGAACACAGGAGGCATTGAAATAGCACCTTAGGAAGCATTTAGTTCCCAATCTATACCATTGGTAGAGTATAACACTTCAAAGTGTTACAGATACATCAGGGAAATCTATTTTCCAGTCTGACTTAAGGTCTGGAATTTTACTCAGGACCATTCTTTTTGAAGCCATAGCTGTTGTGTTGATGAGATGGTGCCAGATGTGCTGTGAGACACTGAGGGAATAACCAGTGCATAATGCAACATCTGTGCTTGCCTGTAAAATCCAGATAGCCACACTTGTATAGATTTCAGCTCGTACAGATAGCCACACTTTTATGTATTTCAACTCTTACCTTTCTGGACCTCTAAACATTTGGGGTTACCCAGCTGCCAAAGCTTTATGTGAACAGTGGTGAGAAAAGTGGAAGAGAATCTTCCTGTTGGTAGCCAGAGGAAAAAACTAGTTGAAATGAAATTCTGGAAGTGATTTCTTTCTTCTTTGTGCACCCCTCATTTACACGAGGAACTCTTGGTGATTATAAAGGGAAATAATTATCTGCCTGATGGATGGGATGAATTAAAACCATAATATTTTAATTTCTATTTTATTTTATTTTATTTTATTTTATTTTATTTTATTTGTATTAATTTCTGCTAGAATAGTTCTAAACTTCCTGGAAGGTCAGTACAACTGTCAGAAATTGCCAGTCTTGTGATGCTGAAAGAGCTATTTAGTGTTTGGGGGTTTTGAAAAGGCACTTCAACTGTTCATTTGCCATATTTAGGACTGGATTATTTTTTTTTATTCTTCAGTCTTTTTTTGTATTTTCACATTACACAGCAAAGCAAAATAATGTTGACACTGGAAGCAGTTATAAAACATTTGCCTGAATGGTACAAATTGACATTTATAAAAGTGGACATTTATACAAATACTCATTGGACATGAAACTGAAGTCTCGTCTTTTTGAGCTCATTAGGAGATATATTGTTCTCTAAATAGGCTGGAATCTCTCTTCCAGAATTTAATTTTAGTGTTGGATTTATCTTTGCTCCAGTTCTTCAGTGCTAAAAGCCAGATGATTTTGTGACAGGGTTGTTTCTTTCCCCTCTTTCACTCACTACAGCAGCACAGGGGCAGTGAAAGGAGACTCAGATCACCAAGAGCTCTGGTCCAGAATGTGTTACTGGGTATTTATTAGACACAGTCATTTTCTGTCCCAAAGCCACCCCACCTAATGTGCTTGGTGGCAGCTGTACTTTAGCTCTTAGTAATTCTACCATTTTATATGAATTTCTCCACATTTCTTTCATGTGCTAACACACACAGTGTGACAGCTTTAACTGCTGTGTACCTAAGTCCAGAAAACCAGAGAAAGGCAGCCCTCTCAGAACCTGGTTTGGAGGAATTTTTATCAAGAAGGAATGAAAATTCCAGTTGAAATTTGCAGCAGCTACCACTATTTGATTAGTATTGGTGGAGACCTATAATTAGCTCTTATTTAAGAAGGCATATGGCTCCAACAGATGGTAAAGGAAAAAGAGAAAGTTAGATAAACAGGGATATTTGCACAAGGTTTTCTGATCTCCTTTGCTTGGTATTTTGCAGCACAGTGCTTGCTTAGGTTCTGGAAAGATGGCCTATTCTTCATGTGAGGAATACTTACATGTCTTAATTTCCTCTAAATATACCAAGATTGTGTGGCCTGCAAGCATTCAAGAATTCTGACAATAATAGAAAACTTGAGGTGACAAGGAAACTTAGGAAGTCTTTTTTTTTTTTTTTGGGGTAGGGGTTCTAAGCAAGAGCCAGCTCTGCTTGTGAGGTTAGTGGGAATTCCAGATGTTAAAGGCCAAGAAACAGGACAGCATGGGCTTGTGCATGGATGGGTGAGGGAGGTGTCATCCATGAGAGAGATTTATGTTATGTTTATGGCATTACCAGCCAGGATGCTGTGTGCTGTAGAGATCACCCAGATTACAGATAGGTGGATTACAGCTAGTCCAGGCTGAGATTTTAAATGCTCTGGGGAAACCTCATTGCAGCCTTCCAGCACTTAAGAAAGAGAGAGAGACTTTTTACACAAATAGGAAGAGGACAAGGGCAATAGTTTTAATCTAAAAGAGAAGAGATTTAGATCAGATGTTAGGAAGAAGTATTTTCTTTACTGTCAGGGTGGTGAGGCCCTGACACAGGCTGCACAGAGAAGCTGTGAATGACCCATCCCTGGAGATGTTCAAGTCCAGGCTGGATGGGGTTGGAGCAATCTGGGACAGTGGAAGCTGTCCCTGCCCATGACAGGGCTTGGAACTAGAAGATATTTAAGATCTCTTCCAACCCAGACCTTAGTGTGATTCTGTGATTATTTTATGACACTCTCTACCCTTTTATTGTCACCCTCCCTGCTCATCTCTGTTTAATTATGTGACTGCTTCCAAGTGGCTCCAGGGTGATGACACGTAGCTGGGTTCAAGCTGCCTTCTGCTGGGATTTACCAACAGCCAGCTTCCCACAGAGGCAGATTCAGTGAGATCACATGAACTGCTGACACCACATGTCTGTGTGGGCAGTAACATAAGGTTTGTGGGTAGGAAAGTTTCAAAACGTTCACAGCTCGTTCTCAAGTGAGTGCCTTGCAGTGCCCCCCTGTCTGTGCAGAGCGACCTGGGAGAATGAACCCATCTGCCTCTAAAGATTTTCCTTTGTGGAAACACAAGCATGACGTGCTTCTTGTGGCCATGAATTAGGCTGAAATACAAATGTTTAAGTGTGCACTGGTATTTATAAAAAAATTACATTGATACAGCTGCATTATCTTGACTTCCCTACATTACTGAAGAGCATCTCTTTCATTAAAGCAGAATCCTGCTTTTCCATTTATCTGAATAGTAGCATAACAATACTGCTTTTCCCAGATAGCAAGAGAGATTCAAGAAGTTGCCAGCATTTGAGTAATTATCTAATTTCCAGTGCTATAGTCATAAAGACATTAAAGAGACTAGCTCTGAAGTTAGATCTGTTTTCCATATGGATTTTTCCTGACTGTTTAAGCACTCCTTATTTGTCTTAGACCTCTGACACAGTGTTCATGAAACTACAGAGTAGCTCTCTGTAGTTCTAGAGAAAGCTGGTTGTAAACCTGAAGTTGTCCTCCTAAAAGGCCTGGAGTTGTAATTTTATATTTAGGATATTAAGAAATAAAATTACTTTCTTTGTTCTCTACCTTGCATTGGGGATAGGAAGCAATGTAATGTTTTCAGCAGCAGCATGTAAGGGCTGAATAGTCACAATTCCTTCTTCCTTTGAAAAAGTATTAATTAATTAATAATATTTTTATGGGCTGCAGAGTAGAGGACAAAGGTCAGGTAAATCCTGTCTCTGCTCTTCCTTTGTTAAACCCAGAAGTTAAAGTAAACAAAACAAAAAATGGGTTTAAGAATGTTTTTGTTTCTGGAAAACAGAGGGGTATAAGTTTGTTGCTTTCCCCTGAAATTCTCAACATTCTGTAGCCAGGGCCTACAGGTTTAAAAGTAGTGTGGGGTATAATTTGCTGTGCAGGAGGTTTTAATGCGTTTCCTTTCAAGAAACAAATTTTTCACATTTCATTTAGGTCTCACACTCCTTGTTGTGTGGAGAAATCTGACATTATTAAAGTTATTCTTAGTAAGATAGTAACTTTAAAATAAGCCAAAGCACTAATTCCAAGGGTTTTTCATGCTTCTAGTGCTTGTTGGAAGCAAAGCTAGAAAGTAATGTGGAGTAAGGAAGGATTTTTTAATTTCCCTTTCTAACCCCTCCAAAACAAACTCACTTACAGCTTTGAAGGTGTCCTCCTATCAGAGGAGAATTCTCTCATGCACTAGTTCCTTGTTAAGGGCTGTGCCGTGAGGAATTTATGTTTTAAAGGCTTGAAAAAATAAGTGTGAACAGACTTCCATCACTTCTCAAAGATTAATACTGCTGGGCAAATCTGAGTTTGCATACTGGGGTGCTTACTATCCTAGAAACGGTTATTGGTTGACTTCGATTCCAGTTTTCTTTGGCAGGCAGAGACATCATGAGGAAGCACAACCAAAATGCAATTATGGAAAGATTCTGGCTGGTGAGATTGGAGCTCTCTAGTCACTGACATGGCAGACAGTGCAGAGGGCATCAGGACCAGCCAATCCCATTGCTTTGCAAACATCAAGGGCTCGTGTGACTCTGGTGGCTCTGCGGAAATAATTTGTCATCAAGTCTCAGCTACACCAACACTTTGCCATTTCAGGGTCTTTCCTTGGCAGAAATCAGAGGTTGAGATATGCATGTGTCATTGTTTGCTCCATGGGAGGGTTATTGATCTGGAATAATCATGAAACTTCTCGAACCATTTTTATAACAGTTAAAAAATAAATGAGTAAAGGAGGTTTTGAATAAAATAATTTTAAAGAAAAGTGATATAATTTAGATATGATGAAAGCAGAGAAAAAATGCTATAAATGTTTAGAATTGAAAAATGTACAATTTGTATTTTCTGGAGTGAACAGTTGGGATAATTGACTATTGGAGTTTGGGAGAAGTGCTATTCTGTCTGGCGTGTGCGTTAGGATCCTAGAAAGGTCAAGGGAACAGTTCTGACCTGCAGAATATTACCACCATTTTCCATTACTTTTCTCTAGAAATGTTTTCCACTCCTCACATGAATGGGAGTGGTGTGAGGGTACTCTTGGTGGAAATTACACAAATAAGAATATTTGAAAATTGGGAAAATTTGAGTCCCTGTCACAGCTTTGCACCAGCTGAGGGATGCTACCAGTAACGTTTTCAGTGGTGCTTTTAATTAGAAATGCCAATTGTTCTGGCATATCACACTCCTTAAAAATACAAATAGCACAACATCCAACAGAAGATTATTTCATTATCTACTTTATCAAATTATACCTACTGCCAACATCAAAGCTATGGTTGAGTGGATTTCATCAGAGAGGGTTTGACTGGAGTTTGTCACAAGTCACTGTACAAGGCTGAGGTTTCTGTTGGTGTCCTTCAGGTCTCAGTGCTGCTTTTAAAAGATATTAAAACAGACTTTATTATCCATTGCTTACTTCTTCCTATATTCTTATCCCAGTACTCATATGTTTTGAGGCATTATGTAAACCTATGCAATTCTATTTCATTCCATTCCACTCTTTATTCTTTTCTTCCCTTCTCTTCCCCTCTATCTGCCTCAGACCTCCACCACCTCAACCCACCTCAGTGCCTTTGTCCTGGCAGTGGTCAGAATCATATGGTTTCTATTCTCAGTAAATTAGGTTTTAAATACATAACAAAATCTGTTACAGGTCACCTATCCATCAATTCCTTTCTTGTAACATTATCTGGAGAGAATTTTTCAAGGGCTTCCAGGATCTAAATAAATAAATAATCTCTGGGTCTCCAGGATCTAAATAAATCTCTGAATCTTTAAAGAGATGAGTAATTTCTGTATGATGTGCTGCAATAATATTTAGAAACCTCCATCTTTAGAAACACCCAGATGGGAAAGTTAGGTAGACTAGAGTGTATCTGGGAGAGCTCGGAAGATTGTATATGGAGAGAGAGGGAAAGCAGGACATGACAGTGACTGGTCTGTGCAAGTACCTTGTATGAAAGCATCCATAAGTGCAAAGAGCCTTTCCCCCCTTCCTTTTTAAAAATGTCATTGTTCAATAGCCTGTGAAGGAATTTCTATGAATGATGGTGGGATGGCATGGAAAGAATAGTAAGAGAGGGATGCATAAACAGGATTTTCTCCTCTGAATGCCTATGGAACATAACCCTCCCCTTCATACTTGCTGTGGTTCTCACACCCCTGAGACCTCTTTTGCTTTCCAGGTAAACTGAAGAACTATTCAATAATAAAGACAATAAACAATAAATGGAATAGATACTTAGGAAGAGGAGACAGGAAAACAGGATTCCTTCTAACATAAGGAGAACATGTCCCAAATAAATCTTCTAACAGGGAAATTTACTGATCAAAAATTCATGGCCACAAAGTTAGACTTTCTTTTTAGAATTCACCAAAGCTCAAGCCTTTAAAACTGTGAAATAAATTCAGGTCAGTAGAATTTTGCCTCCAGGTCTCACCTGGGAGTGGGAGCTCCCAGCAGTTTCCACACAGTGAGTCTGTTTCCTTTGTGCTGCCTGAGTCTGCTGAGATTTTTGAACAGCTGAGGTTGTACTAGAAAAACATGTGGGAAAACCCGTGGTTCTAATCTTTTGTCTCACACCCTCCTGAACTTTGTGCCAAAGGACAGAGGTTCTTGTGAACTCAGGGATACACCTGCTGTGTCTCCTGAAGATGGGATACAGCTGCTGTCTGCCAGCAACCATCTCTGAGCAATGGCAGCTGTGACAAATGCCAATCTCAGTGCCACTGTCTGTCAGCAGACACACCTGGGCCTTAGAGACACACAGGTTTCAGAAGGAATCCCAGGAACTGAGGGAATTTTGGAAAAGCTACCAGGATTATGATGTTTTATGATGGAGTAGACTAAAGAAGGTTATGACTGGAGCAGCAACTACTTCTAGTTTGTGCAAGAAGCTCAAGCAGAGGGCTGGTGCCTGTACCTGAAAGCACAGAACACACCAGCAGGTACTGCAGCCTGAAGGAAAATAGCTATGGAGATGTTGTCATTCCCCTTTGTTTGAGGGGCAGGATCCCTGCATTGCTGTCAGCATTGCCAAGACTGCGAAGCTGTCCTCTAAGGAAATTCCTGCTGCAGCCTTAGGTCATACTCTGGGAGGGGAAGAAGCCACCTGTGGCCACTAAAGTACGTGGGGATGGATGTGTTTTGGGGAGGATCTGCAGTAGTTCTCTGCCAGATGTCTGCAAAGGAGGTCTCCCTGCTTAAAACTGAGTGATTTTTGCCCGTGTAACATCATACACACTCTGATTTGAGGCAGCCCCAATCACTGCAGCATGACATTGACTTTGACCTTTCCAACAAGAGAAGTGACTTCTTATGCCACCTTGCAAATCCAGCTCCTAAAGCAATTGAACATGAGGAGTGGTCTGCTCAGGAGTGTGTTTGAAAAGAAAATGAGATTAAACTTTCCATCTGAGAAGACTCCCAGTATATCAATATCCAAATCAAATAAGATAAAGTTTCTTTTGTCTGCCAGCTAAGAGTAAGAATGCATTATACCTTTAATATGATTTTTGCAGTGTCTGTAATATCAAGAGGTTCAAATAAAATAAATATGACTGCATGCTTTTGAAGAGCTGATCAGGCTGAAACATTCTATCCTTACTGGTGTAGCATATGAAAATAAGCATGCATTTATCTGGGCTGCCTGGATTTATGCATAACCAGTGTGCAGATTGGGTGGTGGGAAGACAATAGCAGGATGAAATACTTGGGCTGCTCCTGGGTGTGCTTGATAAAAGTCAGTAATAGGAAAATCATTTAAATGTAGCCTGGATGACAGCACTATGGTTCTTCCTTCTACTTAATTAGTTCAAGTCTATTTGGTCTTATTGTCATTTAGTCAATTCTGCCCCATGTGATTTTTTTTTTGGAGATATTTCAGTGACCATGCTATTCCAGTTCCAGCAGAGTGGCATCACAAAACTAATTATAATGACAAAACTCCATTCACTTGTCTACTTTTCTTCAGTACCTTTTTATTTGGGGTTTTTTGGGTTGTTTTGACGTCCTTTCTGTTCTTTTACTTTTAATCCTTCTAACCAAACTTAACCTCATAAAATATTTAATCCTCTGTCAATCTTGACTCACTGACCTATGACAGCAAATTATGTACAAATCTCAGCAGAATAGACCTATCCTGATTTGAAATTCTTGACAAAACAGCAACCCCTGAACTTTTATCTTACCACAGCTTGTAGTCTTTTGCAAAGGAAAAAATTCCAAAAAGTACATTATGAAAAAATATACTTTCTAAAAAGTATTGCCTTCTGACTTTTTGATGATGATCACAAATCTATATGTCTCTGAAGGACTAACCCTGGTACAAATTTTTTAAGCATCCCTTCTCAGAAGATTTCCAAAATACCATTTTCTTAAGGACTATATTTCAAAAGCTCCGATTCCCACAGGACTGAGTGCTGGAAAGGAACAAAACCAGCTCTGTGTAAATTTTGGAACCTGTTGCTGCTCTGGGGCTACAAAAGTAGAATTAGGAGGGGATTCTGATTACTGGCCAAGACAAACCCTTAAAGTTCCTAACTCTGGGGCCCAGTTGTTAATTTAAAAGTCACACAGTCATTGCAGGCTCCTCTGGAAGGCAATCACTGTAGTACAAGTTGTTACCTCCAGTGTGGGTTTGTACAGATCAGCAGTTTTCCTCTTTCTGGAAGGGGAATTGCTCAAAAAGCAGTAGACTTGGAGCAAAAAATTTCCTTAGTATAAAGCATGCCTTTTTTTTTTTAATGATGTACTGAATTCCATAGGTTCCATTGTAACAAAAAAACCAACTAACCAACCAAAAGAGAAACAACCTCAAAACTAAAAATACCCCACAAAACATATACTGGAGACACCTAAAAGTTAGAAAGGATAAATCCCACCTGAGTTTATGTGATGTTTATTTGTGATGATGTGATACATCAGTACACAGGTGATGCTATTGGCTGAATTTGATATGGAGAAGCTCAGAGTTTTGAGCTCTTTTGATTTATTCAATTTTTTTCAACCAAATTGGTATCTCTCACATGTGCTAAGGACTTGAAGGATTACAGAGACATTTTGAAAATAAAGACTATATTTTTATGTTTCTGTATTTTAAGATACCTTGGCACTTCCAGTTTCTACATTCAAGATCTGCTATTGACTACTTTCCCCACTCCCAAGTAGTAACTTCTGGGAGTATCAGATATGACAAGAAATCTCCTTCTTATGAAAGATGCTCATTACAGATAAAAGATGAAATTTCACAGGTGAACTCCCACAGTCCTCATGGTGCTAGGGGCAATGAGTTAAGCATTTGATGCTTATACTTTAATTAGAAATAAAGTTAATAAGATAAATGCTGTCACAGGATTCTCACTTTGAAATCCAGCCTGCCTACAGTATACCATTTGTTTTCTTTAAATATCATGTCTGTGAACCTGCAATGCACAATAACAGCATGCTCTACTATCATTAATTATTGAGAATGAAAGTATTTGATTACAAGTACTACCTAGGTAACCCTGGAGTGAAATCTTAGGATAAAAAATAATCTCCCTGCTGAAATCACACCAGGAGTCTGTCTGTGTTTTGTGCAGGTGATTCCAGCCTTTGCTCGGCCTGCGTTCATGAAAACAATGTTTACAGCAGAATATTTCAGATTTTGTACAGAAATGAAGAGATCGTTCTTAATGAGTCTATGAACTTCAGAGTGCATCTGCTTCTGGATGGTGAAAGGGTGAGTGGTTTTGGGATGTATACAAAATCCAGCAGGGCTGGGATTCCTCCTACTTAACTTTAGGTGCCCTTTGCACAGGTATCTCCATTTCAGAAGTTGTGAAGAGGTCCAGGTAAATCAGAATATTGGAAAATCAAGTGTCTCAGCCATAATTTGTCATTTGTGTACTGGGTCACTCACTCCACAAAGCTGTGCTGATCAGCCCCACCTGAGGAAAACTGGGAGTCTGCTGCTTCTTTCTAGGACCAGCTACCACTACCATCCATTATTATTACTCTTTTCTCGTCCTCTTGCTTGTGACTGAAATTTTATACAGCTATCCAGATCCTTTCCATCCCTCAGGGGTCTCCTGGCCTTCTGCCTTGATGCTCTTGACTGCAGGAGCCCATGGGAGAGCTGCTCGAGCTTTCCCTTCCTTACAGTCCGTGTACAACCCTTTTGCTTTCTGTGGTACCTCAGCAACAACATTTCCATCCTGAGATCCTTCTCCCCTTTCTCCATCCACTCCTTCAGCCAACAGGAGCACTCACACAAGGTAAGAACACTATCTGAGACACCAAGCTTGTAAATCACAATTGGTTTAATCCTACTGATATGAAACCAAAGTGTTCCAGCAGCAATTCCTGCTCCCAGGAGCTACAGGGGTGGAGCAATCTTCGTTCACAGAGAGCACTGTTTTACAGAAATCCTAAATAGGAAGGGGAGAGGGTGTCAGAGTAGAATGGCATGCAGTCAGGCATGTCCAACGTGGCATCACAGTGCTTTCCCAGCCCAAAGGCTCCTATGAGATGTGTGGCATTGGTATTGCTCTCCGTGGTGACAAGGGACACAACAACAGCAAAGTTAGCAAGCAGAAGCACTGTGAGTACACAGGCAGTGCTGTGTGCTGAACTCAGGCCTCACCAGTCCTTTGTATAAATTTCTATTTGATCATGATGAGATTTAAATTTTCTTTTTTGTCCTATTTTGAAGCATATATATATGTGTGTGTGTTATATAGAGATCTAAATTAAACAGCTTGAGAACCCAATTTAAGTTTAACATGCTTCCTTTTCTCTCCCACTTTCCTTTTGCTGTTTTGGTTTGGTTTGACTTTTTTTATGATGGTGTCATCAATTTATTCCTCCCTAGAATTGTTGGTTTGCACTTATGTGAGACATTACTAAGTGCAAGTCTACCAATATTTGTTAGGAAAATGTCCCAGCATGCTTTATCCAATATTAATTTTATCCGTCCTCTGTGGAATACCTCTGACTAAATATCCCTCCCCTCAAATTACAGCTATTTCCACTGTATTGAACAGGGATGATTTCTGATAGTTTTTGCATTGTTATTGAGGAAAGTTGTGTGCCTCACAAAATGGAAAATAAAAAATAGCCCACAAGATGCCTCACAGCTAAAACTCATTGTGACTCTTGATGTGCTGTGTGCAGCACCCAGGAGATTCCATAGGAGATTCCTTGGGAAGAAGACAGCTGCACAATTCTGTACTTGAGTGGCTTTGCACAGTGAAACTCATTTTTTCTGTGTGGTGAAGTAACTTGGGGTTTTCCTGGATGCAGAATAAGTGGATAAACAGGTTTGTTGCTCCAGATGAATTGCTGAAGGCACTCTAAAAGAATCAAATACAAAAATTAAAGATCTGTAAAAATTTTTGTATCTTGAGCAGATTAGCACAATTCACTTCTGTTTAATGCTCCTAGGCTTCTTTTGTCTGCTGTGATGTATTTTCCTCCACAGCTTTGCAAATTTGATATAAATGTGGGAGAGACCGAAGTGTGCCACTACTATATCCAGAACTATTCAGAGACAGTTTTGTATCTTTGTCACATAATCTCCTGTGTTGGATGAAATCCTTGCAATGTGGTGTTGGCAAGTCAGCTAGAGATTTTTAAAGTGTTTTAAATATCATCTGTGTTCATAACTCTTAATTTATTTAGCACACAACAGATGTGAATCCTTTTCTGTGCCTCTTGTGTGCTATGCTGGTTTTTCTTGGTTGAGGGTGAAGGTTCTGTTCACTGCTATTTCTGTAGATGAAAACTATGATGAACAGATAAAGGAGTTAAATAGATAAAGGAGATAAATAGAAAAGGGGTAATGGAAGTATTGAGCTCATACACTCCAAGCAGTTCCTGCTGTCAGAGCTGGAATTATCCAATATTATATTAAGGGAGCATTGTTCCTCCTGGTGCTCAGGTAGTTTTGCTGATGAGATGTTTTGCTGAGATAAACTCAGAGAAAAAAAACCCAAACAAGCAAAACTAACCAAGCAGAACCAATGTGAATGTCCAAATTAGATTATTTGTTATTTTTTTTGTTTTTTATTCTCCCTCTCCTCCTCTAGCATAACCCTAGAAAGGCTTAAATATGTAATTTTTTTTTGCCTGGTATTAAATGGAATGAAGAGCACTATTATTTGCCTAGAACTGGCACTGAACATGTCTTTCACCATATAAATGGTGCTTTAAAACTCTTTGATTTATTTGATGTCTTTTTCTATATTGTCCCAGAATGCAGCATTTTTTTTTATTTCAAAGGGAACAATATTGCAGGGCTAGAGAAGAATTTATTGCCGCAAAGAACTCTAATTTATTTTCATAAACTTTTGCTTTCTTTCTTATTAGAGAAGAAGCCTTGCCTCTTTCATCATGCAGTAGAACAGATAACTTGTCTGGCTTCTTCCTTGCTGGCCCCGTTCAGGGAAAATTTAGTAGCAAGGAGAGAACAGAGTGAGGCAAGCAGGAATATGACATTACATTAGATTTTGTATTTTCCAGAGAAATATAAGTGATCTGTGACATCCAGATCATTCAGTTTGACACTCTGGCTAAATGGGTAAATATTAGGAAGGAAAAATAGAAAACGTTACCTCTGTAGCGAGAACTGTGATCAGTTTTATGTGGGTTTTGCACTTTTCTGATCAGTCTGATTTCAATATAGTTTGGGGATTAAAAAGATCCAATTTGTGCAGCTTACTGCATGACCCCATGCAGTGAAGAGTATCTCTTGGGCTCTCAGGCATCTGCTCACTGCCTCAAGGTGTTTGGGGCGAGTGTCAGCAGCCACTGAAATTGTTTTGAGCACAGACTCAGATCTCAGTGGCTGTTGCAGGTGCTTGGCAGTGCTGGGCACAGACCCAAAATTTCATCTCCTTTATATGGAAGAGGAGGAGGTTTTCTTTGTCTGAAGCACTATACTGAATTCCTAGTTTAAATTCAGAATGTAGCTTCAGTAATGATTTTTTTTTGCCATTTCCAGCAACTGTAATTTTTAGTGACAGTAACTCATTAAAAAGGAAAAAGTTTGGATTTTTTTTTAATGAAAGGCATACTTCCAGGTGTTTTGAGACAATCAGAAAAGAGAAAACACATTTTCAGTGTATAGAAGCAGGAATTTTCCCTTCACATCTCTATACCTGTGACCATGCTAGGAGAAATACCACATTGCTTCTGAAAGGATTAAATTTAACATCTTTCAGAATTTTTTCAAAGCACGATCAATCTTGGACTCTCAATTTTCTTATTCAACAGGCAAAGATTGTACATTGTTGATGCAGTTTCACCTTTGGAAAACCTGTCTAAACATGGTTTATGTTATTTATTTTATGAATCCTACCTGTTAGAGCAGGGTAGATGCCTCTGATGTTGCTTTCAGTGCATTTTTAGTGTAGTCTTTGCTCTGTTAAGAAGGTGATGATCAGCTTTGGAAAGGAGAGTTCATCTTACCTGTTTTAAGCCATCTAAAACATAAATGTATCTAAACCAAGGTATTTTTCTAAACTCTATATCTTGTCAATTGAAAGAGACAAGCACAAACAGAAATTAATTGTCCTGCTCCAGTGGGTACCTCAGGGTGGAGCAGGTCACTCTCTGCCTCTGCTTCCCACCTACAGAAGACAGAACCCAAAAATTTCACCTCAGGTTTTTGTGGCAAAAATTAGGTAAAAGTAAGTTGTATTTATAATACCACACCCCCAGTGAATACCTTTAATTTTCCATATTTATTTCTGTGCACCTCCTGCTGTATTCTAGCATGTTATAAAGGATGTTTACATTCACAGAAAAAGACTATTTTGGTTATGAGTAATTTTTTTTGTTTATATTTCCATTTAGATTACTAGAAATTAATTTTTTTTGTTCTATTAAACCTATTTTTATTGGGGAAGAATTGACATTTCAAAGGAGTGAATAAGAAGGTGCTAGACAGCTTAATCCTCTTCTGTTCTAATCTATTTACTTCCATTGATTACAGTTGTTTTAACTGTGCCAAGCTGGGATGTGTTATCCAATTTAGTTCTTTCCTGTTGAAGGTAATGAACTACTAGCTCTACCACTGTCTCCAAAAATCCAATCAAACTATTTTATTGACAATAAAAGAAGGGTAATTTTACTGGTAGGACCTCTTAGATGAGTTAGAGCGGAGGTACCAGTGAGTCACATGTGATTTATTCAGTGGTTTTGATGAACAGAATCCTGCCACATGTAGACTCACTCAGCCATGCAACAACTTCAGTTTTAGTTTTATAAACAACAAAGGCCTTTGAATTTTGGAAAGAAAATGGTCTACATGAGAATCAATGACAAACTACCTCCATGAATCTGCTAAGGGCCTGAAAGAGTGACTGCAGGGCAGGAAATCCTTGGTCTGCTGAGACCTAAACTCAAAGAGCAAGGATGAGTGATCAAAAATTTCCAGAATTTGAACCATTTCTGGATATTTTAAGCTGTATATTTTGACATTTCTATTAGCAACAGGCAGGTAACCACATGGATTTGTGACTATTTCTCATCCAGGAAAACCTAGTCCTTGCTTTCTTTCAGCTGATGAGATAACCCAAACAAAGGCTCACTCAGTGAGGGACAGCAGCCTCAAAATGCTCCTCTGGCTCTCAGTGTGCAAGAGCAAGGATCCAACAAAGGCAGAGCTTGGTGCTCTCAGGTTCCTCTTGTCTGGAGTGATTTTTTTGACACGTCATGGCATCGGGGGCAGATAACACCTCTGACTGCTCTGGTTCCCTCTGACTCTTCCAGCAAATATCTCCACTCACATTTGCTTCTTTCTGCCTGTGTGCTGTCATGCTGCTGTTGCTCTGTGGTTTTGCCTTTGCTGTTATCAGACAAACCCACTCACCTTTGCCTTCTGTGTTGTAGGTGCCAACTTACAAAGGTAACCTTGTCTCTCTCTTTTTGCAGGTGGAAGATGCATTGAATGAGGCAGATTTTCAGCTCAAGCTGGACCTTCACTTTACTGATAGTGAACAACAGTAAGTGCTGGTTTAAAGCTCAGTTGGTAATGTGGGGATCTGTTCAAGGGGAGAATTACTTTGATGAAATGAGTCCTTTCTTTAAAAAGGAGAGCTTTGATAAGGCTTCCATTTGCCTTAGTGTTAAAATTTTCCTGTTTCTTCTCTATTTGAAGTGTGCATCTCATCTTCCTGCTTAAAGGAAGAACATATTTTTTTCTCCTTGAAGCGTAAGTTTCTCAAAAATTTTAAGGGTTGCTCTGTCTCTGCTGCTGTTAAAGGGAATATCATCATTGACCTCCACATGGTCAGGATCTATGACTCAGGAATGCATTTATCTCAGGAGGCAATGAAGTATTTTCTAGCTGAAGACAGGAGTTATGAACATGCTAAGCACTATTCTTCTATTAAGAATATAGCCTCTACATTTTAGGAGGAAGTAGTTTTCCTATTGAATTTGATTTCCTCTAACTGAATTTGATTCTGTAATCTTAGGTGAAGTGGGAGAGGCATCCCTTGCTGTGACATAATGGGAAGTGTAATACCAGATGTTACTGAGCATCACTGAATCAGGGAAAAGGGTTCCAGTGACCTGAGTAGCATTTTTGGGGAGTGGGAGGAGATGCAGAGAAATCATCTGAGCTGTGTTTCATGATGAGAATGTCCCCGTGGGATTTTGTTCATACTCACAGAGCACGTAAACAAATTTCAAAAAACTTTCTGTTATCCTCAAGATACAAAAAGAGAAAACTTCTTCTCTCAGGCAGGGGAGCTTGACTGTCATTGCTTATGGGTCTTGAAGGGAGAGAAAAAACAAACATTAAGTTACAGCCAAAAATAAAAAGAACCAACACATTTAAGTTATGGAATTGTGCTCTAGTTCATACACCTAATGTATGTTATCACCTGAAAGATTGGGGTGATTTACTATAAACAAACTAACCATGTACCACTTACCTATCTATTCCTAGGTTTTCTTAGCTCTGGAAAACACTTGGCTTCAAAAGTGTCTTTAATGCTTTAAAATAATTCCTCTTTAGAAGTTCCACTTGAGTTGGGAGGATCTGTTTAGGCTTAGAGCTCAGTCTCCTGTTCTGCAGATGACTCAGATATCATGTGGTTGACTGCACACTAGGATGGTTATTCTGGAATATTTATAAACAAACTTTAAATTAAAGTCTTGACTTTTATTTACTAAGAAGAAAAGAAACAAAACCAAAAAAACAACCAAACAGCCCAAAACCCAGAGAAGCTAATCCAACTTGTATTGTTTTTCTGCAGTTACTTCAATTTCTCTTTTGAATTTTGGCCTCTTCCAAAAAGTTTTTTTCAGATCAACAAACTGGAAAGGTACTCTGAATGTTTCAGCTGCATCTGACACAGGACTCCTTCTAACTCTCAGACTGTCTGAGCTGATTGTTCTTACACAGAAGAACACAAGGAGTGTGGTGTCCCATCTATGAACGTTCAAATAATCTGAACAGTTTTCTAAATGCATTTTCTTCTGCTCTTTAGATCTTGATGTGCCTACATAGCTGGACATCAAGGGCAGTTACCAGAGAAAACCAGAGTTGTAGCACATCTGTTCTTCTTTTACACTGTATATTCATATATAACTCTGCATATGTTCCTAATTTTTTTTTGTATTTCTATTTATATTAATTATATCTACATTACTATTAATATTTCTGATTGGCGCGAGTACAGCCCAAGATGCTCTCCAGTTATGTTAACCCCCATGAAGCTGGGCAGTGATAAAATTTCACCTCAAGCCATCTCTGCCTGCTGCCTGGGGCACGTTACAGGCTGTGACAGCTCAGCCTTTCCCTGACCACTGTAAACTCGTTTCCCTGGCAGGCTGAGGGACGTCCCAGCCATCCCCATGATCAGCAGCCGCACGCTGTGTCTGCACTTCCACCCCCGCAGAGGCCTGCACCACCACGTTCCCGTCATGTTCGACTATTTCCACCTGTCCGTGGTCTCCGTCACGGTGCACGCCTCCCTGGTGGCTCTGCACCAGCCTCTGATCAGGTAAGGGGCACAGGAATGCCAGGGGGAAGGCAGAGGAGGTTCCTTTGCTGAGCTCTCTCGTACAGTTTGCTCCTTGGATGGGAGGAGCAGAGAGGATAATTTAATGTAAAGGTTTTTGGCCCTGGGCTGAGAGTCTGGAGATTGGGGTTTAGAACTAACCCCTGATGCAGGCTTCTTCCCTTGGTAAGACACTGGGGGTCTGGTCAAAAAAATTACAAACTTTTGGGAAAGAGGTTAAGAATTTGGGTTGGTCTTGATCTCTATTCCTCGTCTGTAATGAGGAAAGTGCAAATTGTGATTTCCTTGGTGGCTTTTCCTCTTTAGTCTGAATGCAACTAAAAGCATTTACATTTTAAAACATTATATTTTTCCTCTCTGATGATCTGTAAAGCATTCAGGACAGCTGGACTCATCCATACCCTCTATGCATGAGCATAATTCATAAAGAGGCACGGAGGAGTCAATTCTGGTTAAGGCTCCACTGGATTTTTCCTTTGCAGCATCATCTGGTTTGACTGTGCAGCACTATAATACCAGCTGCCATGGGGTCTAGGAGTGATTTATGTTGTCTGATTCATAATGACAAGAAAATAATTCAGAACTCCTTCAAGTAAAACAGGCCTTGAGGTCAATATCCTCTAATATTTAGAGTAGGTGAAGGGAAGCAAAGGTCTTTCTTTACTTAGAACCCAATTTAGTCAGCAGTGAAATAGAGAGGGCTGGGAGGGAGGGAATTCCTTTGGTTTTGAAGCAAAATGAAGTGTTCAGATTTGTTCAGCTTCCCTTAACTGCAGCAAGGTCTTTTTTCCCAAAAGAACAGAACATCTTAATTTTGTCAAATATTGTGTGAAGAGCACAGTGTCAGAAAAGAAAGATGAATCTGTAGGATTTGTTTTCCTCAGGTTTCGTGTTTTGACTTAATATTTCTTTGCTTCAGTTCTGCATTAGGGTAAAGGCATTGCTTGAACATGATGCCACAGAATGAATTGGGATTGTAAGAAGTTGAGCCTGAGGTTGTGAGAAGTTCAGAAGCTGTGAGTGCCCCATCCCTGGAACTGTTCAAGGTCAAATTGGATGGGACTTTGAGCAACCTGGTCTAGTGGAAGGTGTCCCTGCCCATGGCAGAAAGGTTGAAACTAGATAACCTCTAAGGTCCCTTCCAAACCAAACCATTCTAAGGTTCTGTGATTCTGCGAGATGTGACAGGGATGTGTCTCATATCAGCAGAACAGACTGACATATCTGTGTTCTGCTGATGAGATACAGGTAACTGCTGTATCTCTGATTTTCTATGTTGATTTTTTAAACAGTGAATTAGATTGTAACAGACTTCTTCTAACAGATGGTTTTGATCAGATAATTTGCTCATTGTTCTACTATAGGAAAGGATGAAAGAACAATAGCTTAAGAGGCTTAATGACTGTTTTCAGTTCTGTGTTATTCTCTAATGAGTGGGGTTGCACAGCCTTCTATCTGTTATTAGGCATAAATCACATGATGAACAACTGTTCCATAGTCAGATTATTATAGCTTTTAAAATACTATTTTGTGGACATTTGTGAAGTATACCATGTATTTACTTAATGCTGTAGAATGAAGATTTTTGGCAACAGAATATACAGTCTCATTTGTTTAAGCCCATAAAATCATTTGAAAGTGTAATAGTGAGGATTTATCTTGTTGTTGACAAAGATTCCAAACCTGAAGAGTTTTTATATCCTGCATTCTCTAAATATAAATCATGATGAAGACAGTAGAGTAAAATAAATGGCACTTCCAAACACTCTAAAACAAAACCAGCCAATTAAAACTTATTTGGGTTTCCCACAGCTCAGATCTTTGTTTTCTATCATTTAACACTGGAGTTTAATAGGAGCATAAAAAAAATTAAGTATACAATCAGATTTTTTTTTCATTACACAATAGAACCTGAATGACTAGAGAGTCCTTTTCTTTGGTCACATTATAAATAAAAATAACCCCCAAATCATACAATCACCAAATGGATTGGATTGGAATGGACCTTAAAGATCATTTTGTTCCAGCCCTCCTGACATGAGCAGGGACCTCCCTCTAGACCATGCTGTTCAGAGCCCCATCCAGGTCGGCCTTGAACATATCCCAGGAGATGGGGATAGTTTTATTATGAAGGAAAAAAATATCTATGTAGTATTTCGCTGTGGTTTCATTTGTTACTTTGAACAATGCCCCATCATGGCACATACTTTGTGTGTATATACACATTATTCCTACACGTATCAATAGACTCATATGTAAAATTGCAACAATTCTAGACTTACCCTGAAAATAATTATGTAAAATTGAATACAAATTCAATAAAATAATTATGTAAAATTGAATACAAATTCAATAAAATAATTATGTAAAATTGAATACAAATTCAATACACTGCTGTATTGAAGTTTTCCTGCAACACTACTTTGCCTGAAGCACATCTATCAGCCCATACATGCTCTGTGGACTCAGCTTTTCATATTTTGTCAGCTCTGTTGACAAATTAGATACTCTTGCTCAAGTTGTGTTTAAAGATAGATACTCTTGTTGTTTGTGTTTAAAGAGGAAAACCAACAAGACCAGTCCAGGCCTTTCCCTTTAGGGTAATGTACACTCACAAACAGCTCCTGCTGAGGAAACCTTTCCAGGGTGCCTCCATTACCTCCTGCTTCTTCGACAAGTGAACATCTTGATATTGATGTTTGTCCTGGTTAAAAATTCTGCTATAATAAATATTACATTAGGTTCGAGACTTTGAAGGCCTCACCTTTTGCTAACCTGAGAATGAGTGAAATTCACATGTCTGGCATCCTTTGCAGGAAATTTTGTGAGTCAGTTTTTCTAAAAATTGTAACACAGCTTTTTGGTAGAGTCTAAGTTCACGGCAACTGCTAATGGCTTTGTGGATTTACTGAGAAAGTGAGAGGCTGGGTAGGAAGGTGGTGAGGCAGACTTTGAGTGAACTCATCTCCAGCTTTGTTAGCATAGAATGGTTTGGGTTGGAAGGTACCTTAAAGATATTTTAGTTCCAACTCCCCTGCCATGGGCAGGGACAACTTCCACTATCCCAGGTTGCTCCAAGTCCCATTCAACCTGGCCTTGGACACTTCCAGGGATGGAGCAGCCACAGCTTCTCTGGGAGTCTGTACCAGAGCCTCACCACCCTCATTGTAAAAAAAATTCATCTTAAAATCTGAATTATTTTTTTTTCAGTACAAAGCCATTTCCCCTTGTTCTATCACTACATCCCCTTGTTAAATATCTCTCTCCCTCTTTATTATAAGCTACCCATAGGTACTGAAAGGTGCTGCAATGTTACCCTGGAGCCTTTTCTTCTCAAGACTGAACAACCCCAGCTCTCAGCCTGTCCTTAGAGAAGGAATGCTCCCACCCTTTGATTACTTTTGTAGCTTCCTCTGGGCTAGCTCTGAGAAGTTCACAATATCCCACAATTTCCTGTGCTGGGGTTGCCAGAGCTGGAGGCAGCACTACAGGTGGGGTTTCACAAGGGCGGGGCAGAGGCTCAAAATCCTCTCCCTTTACCTGCAGCTCGTGGAGCTTTGGAAGCAGCCCAGGATGTGGTTGGCTTTCTGAGCTGCAAGTGCACATTGTTGGCTCATCTCTAGTTTTCCATCCACCAGAACCCTCAAGTTCTTCTTTTCAACGCTCCTCTCAACAGGTCTCGGTCTGTACTCTTACCTGGCAGTGTCCCCAAACTCAGGGGTGGCACTTGGACCTGGTGAACCCCATGAGGGTCTTGTGGGCCCACTTATCTCCAGAGCAATCATATTTGCTGTGCACTGGACTGACCATAAGCATGGTGTGATGCTTTGGTGCTTGCATAGGCACCTCTCTTGGCTCCTTGGGCAACTGCATCCCTCTGCAGCAGGGAAGGGAATGCTTGGCTTTCACCTGTCTTACTGAGCCAGGGCTTGGTTAAAAACTCTCTCTGATCCTAAGACATTTTTCTCTAAAAAGCACCCCAGGAGTGGCTCAGCAAGCTGGACTGCCAGGGACCAAGTTCAAGACTTTTCTTTCTAGGCAGGAGTGGAATAATAGGGGAGAACTGGGATGTAGGGCTCAGTGGTTGTGACAGGTCTTGTCCTGAACTGAAACACTTCTCTCACCCATGGCTTGCCCTAAACCCAAACCCTTTGACAAGGCACAGCAGGACACTGTGACAGCAGGGCTGGAGCTGTGCTGTGGCAGAGCTGCTGTGCTGGCTGGGGTGTCTGCACTGAGTGCTTTTGACACCTGAAGATGATGGAGTAGTATTTCAGACTTGTAGAATTTGGGAGAAACAGAGCAGGACCTACAGCAGGAGTTGGATGGAAAATCCTCATATGATACAAGTGCCAGTTCTCTTTGGAAAGCTGAGGGCTTGCCTCTGGTATCCTCATTTACCCAGGGTGACTGGAGATGAGAATGGTGAAACTGTCAAAAGAAAACCAAAAAAAGGGAACAATGTTCAAGCTTGACAGTGCTCTCCTGCTGAGGCACTGGCCCCCATAAACAGCCTGAATATCTTCCATTGTCTTACCTAAGATCCAGAGGCTAAATGTGAGCAGACACTTGTAAGAGGAAGGTGAGGAGAAGGAGGAGTGGGGGCTTTGGACTCAAGTTTTCTCATTTGCATGGATGAGTTTGGTTTCTGGCCCAAGGCACTGACTTCTCCTTCAGCTCCCTGTTACTAGCCAGGACTGTAAGTGCAGCCAGAGCTTATTAGCCCAGTTGCAGCTGTTAGAAAAGACACTTTGCTCCAGCATAACTCAGGCTTCAAGAAATATTTCTGTTTTTTCCTGAAGGAAAATGTGTGGGTCTGTGGTGTAGAGGTCTGCCTAGTCTCAGGCAAGCTGCAGGTACAGTGCCTTACTTATACTGGACTCATTTAGGAAGCAAACACAATAAACGCGGCTCATTAATTCTACAGAGCTCTTCAGTGCTTCCCAAAAAATAAAACCCCAAACCACCAAGGAAATTTAAAAAAATCCAGTCTTGAAATCACTGCAGATAAGCAGATCCTTTGCCATGGGCAGCTGGCAAACCTGTTTCCTCTCGCTTACACAAGAAAGGGGTTTATTTTTCTCAGCTTTCTGGATTCTCCTCAGCTTTTTATTCATTTCCCCACTTTCATACATAAGTTTATGTGAAAAAACAAAGTGAGCTTTCAAGATTTTACTTGTTAATATTGAATTCTTAAATGCTTGTCTCCAAATCACTGTTTGAGAAACAAGAAATCTGGTGGAACTTGAGGTGGGGAAATAATATTATATAAATTTTGCTGGTGGAGTAAACAAGACACACATACTCAGGTTTTCAGTGCCTTTACCTTGTTCTTTCTGGAAGAGGAAACAGAATCAAAAGGACACAAAGAATTTAAAGATTTATCTAGCTCTCTGCTTCACGGCACTGAGGAATTAGTCAAACCCTGGCCCTTGAGCAATTTTATCTCATCTAAATTTGTTTACTTCCAGGCATCCTCCTGTTCCTCAAAAGTACAACAGATCCATCTATAAATGACACACACACTGTGCTGCTTGTGTACCTTGAATCTGGGTGCAGATTATGCAGATTTTCCTACAGCTGCAAGTGTAGCTGACTCCTGCTTAGGGGCAGCTTGTGTCTGAAACTGCACAGATATTATACTGGGCACAAAAGTCCTTCACTTATTTCCCCTCTCTACCCTGCTTGCAAATAAATTATTCTGTAGAAAGAAAATGGAATTTTTATGCAATAAAGAGCTATTCCTTCCATATTATGTTTATTAGAAGAATGCTTGTTTATATTATTTTCCTCTAAGAATATATCTATAATAACTCAGTGACTTTTTATTTTCATTTCATTTTATTTGGTACTTTGTTATGTATCTGCAAAGATAAACCTCCACTTTGGCATGCCATTCTCCTGTGCTAGCAGCTGAGAAATCACATAAGAAAAACATTAATTTCTGAGTCGAATTTAAAAAGAAAAATCCCACTCAAAAGTAAATTAAATATCACTACATGGCTTCATCTGCTTTCAAGTTTTATAGCAACTAAGGTTAAGTTCAGGACAAATGAGCCAGCATTTTCCAGCAGTCAAAATCACTAAAGATTTCAAACCAGATTCCCCCTCAACTCTGTTTGGTATCTAAGGAGAGATATATATTTTCATTAAAATTTTATTTTAATAAACCTTATCAGTTTTACCCAAAAAGCTCAGAACATTTTACAGTCACTGATTACAACCTTATTGAAAATCCTTGGGTAAGAGAGTGCCATGCCTAGAGGAGCACAATCTGTAAACATCCACAGATTATTCTTAAAAATAAATAACAGACCACCCATACACCCTATGACCACATGCCAGTAGTAATTTGCCCAGAGCTATATTAAAGTTTTTGGTTAAAACAATGAGGTAAATTAGTATTGTCACTACAATTTTCCTGATCTGTGGGAGAAGGCAGTTCCTGGTGAAAAGCAAACAGATTGTAGAGGGGATCATGAGGGTTTAATTCTGAATTATGCTATTTCTATGGAACTGACTTATATTTTTAATTTTTAAAGCAGTAATATTTTATGTATAAGGGACTGAGAGAAACAGAAGTGGTTTCTCCAAGGATCTGGCCTAAATGGGATACGAATTCTTTTCTTGAATTTCCACTCCCGGTTTATTCCCAACATTGTAATTTCTTGACATTAGAAATGTGATGATTGTGTGTGTATGGAGGTTGTTTGGGGTGTTTTTTACAGTTTGATAATTTCATATAGTGCAGGATAGGTTGTTTTTTTTCCAAGTGAGAATCATATCCCATTCTTTTTCCCCCATTTGATTCATAAAAAAATAGTTTTGCTTACCAAGAAACCCCAAACAACCAAACTGTCCCCTGCTACATAAAGAAAGTCCCAAGCCCCCAAAACAGAACTAAGATGAAAGAAAAATATTTATTTTTTGGGAAGGTTAATCTGAAGGATAACATGGTATTTTATTAAACTACCCTAAAGTATTTTTTCTGATTTGCTTCAATAACACATCTGAATTAACATTTATCAAGGCCACTCAATTTCTTATTCTAGGAAGCTGTAAATTCATTTATGTGTAAGACAGTTGTCCACAGAAGAGAAAAAAAACAAGGAATGTTTATTTAATATTTTGTTCTATAGATTAACTTAGTGTTGCCACATTGAATTCTGCAACAGCAGAATTCAGAACCCAGTGTTGCAACACTGAATTCTCAAAAGAGCCAGAAAGTTCATCACTTATTACAACGTGCAATTCATTCTAAAGGATGTTACAGAGGCCAAAAGTATCAATCATAAAGTCATGGACACAAATTCATGGAAGGTAACTATGACTGCTGGAAATTGCTTGAATATAACCTTTGAGTCAGAAAGGTCTTAAATTTTGATTGCTGCATCTTGGAGACTCTAATGAAAGAAAAAAATGGACTTTTCAAGGTAGTTTACTGTACTGAGCATACACAGGTGGCTGCTGTAATAATTGGGAGACTCCTTTGAAGGATAAAGGCATAAAATCATAAAATCATAGAATTATAGAATGGTTTGTGCTGGAATGGACCTTAAAGATCATCTTGTTTTCTTCCATGGGCAGGGACACCTTCCACTAGACCAGGTTGCTCCAATCCCCATCCAACCTGGCCTTAAAAATTTCCAGGGAAGGAGCATCTACAAATTCTCTTGGTAACCTGAGCCAGAGCCTCACCACTCATGGTCTCATGGAAAAGGTCATCAAAAGGCCAGCTCAAAAAGAACTCATAAAACATTTCACTGAAAATATTAATAGTTCTGCACACATTTTAATCCTCTTGGGCACACACATGTTACCTCTTTTGACCTTTTTTATCCTGACTCCAATTAAAAGCTGAGGTTATCATACTGGATAAGGATCTAAATGTTGATATTAAATCAGTGCTGTTAAATAGATAGTCCAAATGGACATGTAAGTATACTGAGGTTCATGATTCATACAAATGAACATGTTTGCAGGAATAAGTAGAAGAAATAAATACAGTGAAAAAAATAATTGATGTAGCAAATTAACCTTTCATTGCTAATAAAAATTTTCTTCAAGCATAATGTACTTCAGAAAACATTAGAGGGACTGAGCAGTTTGTAAACCTTCCAGTTACATTTTCCCTCAGCAGACTGATAATGTTTTGGCATTTTTCCCAAAAAAAGATTTTTGTTTTACAGTGCTGTGTGAAATCAATTTCCATAAAACCAAGAGATTAAAAACTCTGCTGTAAAAGCAAAAGATAAATAAATAAAAAAAAGGCATTAAAAAGTGCTCTTCTTTCCCTTTAAACCTTTGAAAGCTTTGCTCCTATTCAAATGAGGAGTTTTTCATGTGCACAGAACACTTGTTTAAGCTTCTCTCTCTAATACCACAGAAATTATTTTTAATTTCAGTTTCTTGAGCCTTTCCAGCAGTCCACAGCAGACAACATCATTCAATAACAGCTGAAATTATTCAGAGCAGCGTATAGGTCTTGTCTGTTGGAAATAGCTTTATTTATTTTTTTTTTTATTTATTGCTTTTATCTTAAATGCTGCATGTAGGAAATGGACTTCATGCTGCTTAGAAGGAACCAGCTGGAAATTGCTTTGATCACTTAGATTAAAATACACATACACAAGAATAAATATTTTCTGATTTCTTCTACCCCATCCTCCCTCTTATGGAATGGCCTTTTTGCCAGTATTTATCTCTAACAAGAAGCAGTTTTATTCTACAGATAAGACAGAGATTTGTGTTTTACCTTCTGAAACTGGTCCAATTTGTAATTTTTCTTGAGATTCTTTTTCCAATGTTGCAAAACTGTTTCACACAAGAACCTCACCTGTTGTATGGCTATTAATTATTTTTTTTTGTTTATATCTTTAATATAAATCCTTCCAAAGTTCAAGAAGCATTTCAGGCACACAGTGTGATTCTTGGGGCTGCCCTGTGCAGGGTGAAGAGCTGGATTTTGGCAATTCTTGTGGATCCTTTCCATCTCAGGATGTTCTGTGATTCTATGATTCTGTTTTCTTTGTGTTTCTGTGCAGTACTCATCTGCCCTTAAAAACTGAATCTGGTGTAGCTATCAGTTCATTAGTTTTATCTGAGCTGATGTGGCCACAGGATACACATCTACAAAGGGGAATAACCTGGGTCTGGAAAGGCATTGCAGCAGGAATGGCACTTCCCTGGGGCTTTTAGTTCTGGCACATTATGATTTTAAGAGGTTTTTTGTGCTCTCCATCCTGGAAGCTTTTATTCTTTCAAGAAGACCAGATCTCCTGGCTACAATGGGATTTAGGATGCTTGGGTGGGCATCAGATACCTGTGGATGGTGATCCCAGTGTGGAAGCTGCAGCACAAAGCCAGTGGCATTACCTCTACCCTTGGTACAAACAGCAAATGTGTTTTCCCTTTTTTCCCTGCAGTTCACTACTTCAGTTCCATCTCTGCCTGCATGTTTTTTAAGAACCCTTCTGGTTACTTGCATTGCAATTTAGCTATAACAATTTGTAATTTGACTCATTGCATTCCCCACAAGTAGCCTGATTTCCCTCTTGAAATTTTCATATATAGCTTGTGTACAGCATAGCATGTGTTATCAGAGGGACTAACAGAGGGGTTATCTCCAGTTGTTGATGAGGTAATCATCCAGCCTCTCTGTACAGTCCACAATTAGAATTAAATACTTGGAGGGTAAAATTCCTCTGATCTGTTTGATATCACTGCTTCAGCAAGAGATGACTCATAGGCTGGAAATACCAATTTCTCTCCAGTGAATATAAAGGCAACCTACATCATTAACTGGAGTGCAAGTACTGCTCCAGAGTATGAGCCCTGGCTGTGCATCAATACTCTGGTGGACTTGATGCTGAGTAAACTCTAGACAGGTTATTTAACCTTTAATGGGTTCTTGATCTTCAACAGGATTTTGAAGATCCTTCAACAGGATCTTCAAAATGTACAAATATAGCCAGAAGGGAGCAATGACCACAATAGTCAGCACTGAGAATAAAACAACTTAAATTCTGTCAGTTTTTTGAGGAAGAATTTGGATAACAGTGAAATCACATTGCACCCAGAAAAAATAAATATAGTTTTTTGGCTGGAGGCTTTTCCTTTTGGTGCTGAAAGCTAATGCCATGAGAGGGTGAGAAGCATCAACCAAACTTCCCATCTACGAGAATCAGTTTGAGAAGAGCTAAAAAAGGTATTGGTAGTTAGGAGAGTTCATGAACAGCTCAAAGAGGGAGGATGTTGTGGTTAGAGCCAGAGAGAAAGATGTTGCATCCATCAAGGGGCAAGCTGATGAGAGGTTGAAGAAGAATGTATTTCATTTAGATAGATGGAAAGGTTGTTTTGGTGAGATGTTATGCTGGAAAAAGTCTGTAAGACAGCAGAGAAAGGAGTTGAAGATAACACTCAACCCACTCGACTGAATGCCTAGAAAACAAACTTCATTCACATTGCTTGAGCTACTGCACACTGGACAAAAATATTTTCAAGGAAAACATTAATTTAAAAACATGAATGTACAGTGCAACTTGAAATAAACAAAACCAAAATTCTCAAAAACTGTAAACCTTTTCTAAACAAGGAAATAATACTGAGATAACAACAATTCTTCTCTAACAGTTCTCTTCTGATTACTTTTTTCTTCTCAATTTTTCTCCTTTTAGTTTTGCTCGTCCAGGGAAAGGTTCATGGCTTGGTAAAGGCAGCCTGGAGGCAGGACCAGACCAGTCCAGTATGTCATTAGAAAATCTAGTGTTTGGAGCTGGCTACTGCAAACCCACTTCTTCAGAGGTAAGGAGGATGAAGAATGATGTCTTGCTTTCCTTTGATCACACAGAGCGTCCACACTGTCTGTGGACAACATTTCATGCTTTTATATTTTCTGGAGGGGGATTTCTTTGAAAAACAACCCTTCAAACATTTCTGCATGAACCACCTGGCACTTGGATACACAATTCCTGGATGTTCAGTCCCCAAATGCATAGACTATTTCATGGTTCAAGGTGTATGGATATACCCCCCATTGACAGTGACACTTTTAAGACAGGATTCACCTGACCAGGTGTCTGCTGTAAGGTGAAATTAATTAGCCAAGAAAAGGTCCTGGCTTTCAGTACTTGTATATGGCAGTCAGAGGATTTGAGTCATTATTAAGGATGTTGTGAAAAAAGGTTTTGTGTCCAGAGTGGTTTGTGTGTTGGTGATGGAATGTTACTTACTCATGGCAGGTCCCACAGTTAGTGTATGTCTCTGATCTTGCTACTTACCACAGGTAAAAAGGAAGACTCTTTGTGCCATTTTTAAAAGAATGTTGCTTTTAAATGATGGATTAATTTTTTTTTGTTTATTTTTTCTAGTTTATTTTTTATGTTTTTAAAGTACTAGCAATGGGGTTTTGTTTGCTTGTTTGTTGTTTGGTTTTTTTTGGTTTGGTTTGGTTTTTTGGGTTTTTTTTGGTCAAAAATGTTTTCTGAGCTCTAGAAACTCATCCCAGGATATTGCAACCATTAACCTGTTAAGAAATCTTGATTCAAGGCTTCTGATTAACATGCTGCCCTCAGCTTCCCTCAACCTTTCCTGCCAAAGCTTTTCTGTATAAATATTAGAAATATGCAAGCCTAGAGCACTTAGTGCAGAGGAACTACCAGGGAATTAACAAGGACTGAGAGAATGTTTGAGGCTGCTGTCCCAAACACTGGGTCAGTGTATGCTTCTGGCAAACAAACTGACCTCAACCTCTGCCTCTCTGGCAGAGAGTCACATCATAGACATTGAAATAACTGTTTGTATTTTAGACCAATCTCTGAACATCTCTGTACATCATGTAAGAGAGAGGCTTCTTTGGAAAGTGGTTCCTATTTTCGTTATGCCCTGGACAAATGTCTGTTGAAAGAAGAGAAATGGAAAGCTCTCCACTTCCATTTTTGCATTTAGTCTCATTGGAAAAAACTTGATCTGTTGTAATTAGAAAAAAAACTTATTTCCTTCCCAATTTTCTTCCTTAGCTGGAAGCTCTATCTTCTACCTATCTCTGTAGACTGATTTCTTTTTTAATGGTAGGATAATTGTGATGAGTTGATCTTGACTGGAAGCTAGATGCTCACTAAGCCATTTTATCATTCCTGTCTTCAACAGGATGGGGTGCAATAGACAAAAATTGTGGGTAAAGTCAGTTTAATGAAGCAAAATCAAGGCTATGTGCAGAGACAAAGAAAAACCAAAGATCCATTCTCTCCTTCCCATCAGCAGGTGATGTCCAGTCACTTCCTGGGAAGTGGGGCTTCAGGGTGTGAAGTGGTTTCTCTGGAACACAAACATTATAATAGTGAAGGCTCCCCCTTTTCCTCATTTTTATGGCTCAGCACACATCCTGTGGTATGGAAAATCCCTTTGGTCAGTGTGGGTCAGCTGGCCTGGCTGTGTCCCCTCCCAGGATTTTGCCAAATCCCACCCTGCTGATGGGGGAATGGTGGAGAGGGCGCTGGTGCTGGTGCCAGCTCTGCTCAGCTGGAGCCACTGAGTGCCACCAACACCTCTGTAGCCACCAAGCACAGCACAGCACTGGGAGGGCTGCCGTGGGAAAGGTGACTCCATCCCAGCCAGAGCCAATACAATTATTATCATCCCAGCATATGAACTATGAAATACCAAAAGGAAATTGCTCTACCAAGAACTGGCTTTCACACACTGCTACCCTGCAGTCATGAGAATGCCACATACCAAACCATCATAAATATAATGCTGCACAGTCCCCATGGCCAAATGTGCATTTGCTTAGCTTCAGAAACCTCCACAACTCATTACATCTGTTCTTGAGCTGAATGTTTTAATTTAATAGACCATGATGGCCTTTTTGCCTACGTATGATGCATGATTATGAGCATTTTCTCTTGGCTTAGCATAAAAAAAATAAAAATCAGAGCTAGAAAAGAAACAATTCTGGGGCTAGACCTAACTCTAAGCAAAGGCCATGTGACTGACTGCTGGTTTATATGGAAGTTTATATCAGACTGGAAGTGATTGAAGATTGAAAGGAGTAATATTATCCTTACAGTGCTGCAGTACTTGGCACTAGGTCAAGTTTCCTTCCCTTTAAAAGCTTGCAGATTCTATTCCAGGTTGTTTGAATGTGTTTGTTAAACTTCAATTGGTTTGGAGGATTATGCAGCACTACCAGTGGGCATGAGAATGGATCCTACCTTTTTCATGAAATAAAAAAAAAACCAAAATCTGCAGACCTCTCTGATTACTTTATGTATATTTTTGTTTGGACCTTCCCTACTATATGTCTGAATTTGTAACTGTTAGTACCAGAACTCAAAATATACCACACATATTTCTATTTGTAAACTGTTCTGATGCAACTGCTTAAATCTAGGGTCAAACATTAATAGATCTGGTCGTTGAAGGCTGACAAAGCTTCACTGAGAGGCAGGACATGGGAAAATCAGTTTTATAGGGATGCTGCTTAGTTTCTTTTTATGTCATAAACTGACATGGGACAGTTAGTGTTGGTCTGTCCCGTTTTTAGTTTTGTTTAGTTTTATTTCAATCTCCTTCTATATTTCATGTGCATGTCTGTGTTTTCCTTGATCTAAGAAGTCTCCAGGCTTAAGCTTTTAAAATCTATCTCCTGGGCAAGTGCCTCCTGTCTAGTATCTTTTCTAGGGAACCAAATCTGATTATTCAGTTTACTGTAAGACTGCAACCAGTCAAGACTTTCCTTATTTCAGCCTTAGCTATTGTGAGTAAACCAAAATGATCTTCTTTATCCCCTGACAACTGCAGATAGAATATTTTTCCAGAATATTTTACAAACTATTACAAATGATCAGAAGTTTGTAAAGTGTAGGAAGTCGACATTATTATTGCACCCTTTTCTTTTATGCCAGGTCTAGGCATAAAACCCCATGGAAGTTGCAGTTTGTGGTTTCTGAAGCCTCACTAACTCCACAATTTATTCAGTTTTATAGCTTTGGTACAAATTCTACAAATTCAAGGAGAAGATTGGATCATGAAAGTAAATTTTGTTCTCACTAGTGTCATCATATGTAGTAGATGGATTAGTGGAATGGTGTTTTGGGTTTATGTGACAAGGTTTTTGGTACCAGAGAAGAAATGGGACCAGGGGAGGCTTCTGTGAGAGGAAAGAAGAACATTTCCCCCACATTAAATAGAGACAATTCACCACTCATGGTTCAGAAATGTTTTGAACACAGCAGGGTGGTTGCTGGATTGACAGTGATCTTAAACCCCCAGGAAAGTCAGAAATGTGCTGAAATATGATGTTAAAATGGCCAAGTTATGTTTACCAGATAACTCTTGAATACAAAGTAGAAGACTTTTACCTTGATATACCATATATAGATCATACTTTCCATTTACCCTCTTTTTTCCTGCTAGGACTTTGATGCATCAGGGAGTTAATGTTTCTTTTTAGGCCTGCAGGTTGACTGTAGAAGTGCTCAGTCAACTGATTTATGACTGATTATGTCACTGATTTGCTTTTTCCTCACTGAAAAAGTAATTAACTGCCTTAATTTTTAAAGATAGTCTGCATCAATCAGCTCTTCTTTCCACTTTCTAACCTAATCCTCTGCATTTGGGCTGCTGAGGTGTCACTGCTTAATAACAGATCCTGAAGGCTTCTTGCTCTGCACTTCTGACTTCTCACTGTGGAGACTAATTAAATGCCAGCAGCTTTGGGTTGTACATGTGAATTTTCCCTAGATCTCACCAAATGACTTCTGGACATCATTGACACTTTCTTCATCTCCTGGCTTAGCAGAGTAATTATAATAATTAATTCTATTTAAACCTAAGTGATTTTTTAAAAGTTTTTCTGTCTCTTCCTATTCCACTACCTAGCAAACAAGGATCTTCCTTTTCCCCTTTCCTCCTTCTCTCCCTCTTTAATATTTTCTCTGTATCTATACTTCACTTTTCCCTTTATACACAATTGAGACAACAAAGATCTTTATTATTGAAATGAGGTATTTTTGTGTTGTCAGATAAATATGAAGGAAGGCAATTTTGTGATCAACAAACTAGGAGAGAATAATGTACAGAATAAAATCTATAAAATAATAAGAAGTGCTAGAACTTTTTCAGGTTATTTTCAGCCTACAACCTATGCTCACATGCAATATATATCACTGTAGATATGTTCAAAATAGGATCATACCTACTGCAGTCTTGGGAGATGCCAGTGGGGCGAAACAGCCTCAGAGCTATGTGTGACTGGTTTCCCTTTGGGGAGCCTGAATTCCCTTTTGTGTCTGCTAAATTGCTTTTCTGTGAGAGAAAGTTCAAGGAGTTATTTTGGATGTTACAGGGTCTGTGTCCAAACTCCACACTGACTCACTCTTTCAGGTGATCTCAACTGCCCTAAGAACTGGATACTGGAAAATGACAGCAGCTTTACTTATCTACAGTAAAATAAACTATTCCTTGCAGATCTGAAAATTGAATGGTCACTTACACTTCAGGATTTCTGTGCCTTTCCCAGAAGCATAAACCTCTTCTGTATTCACTGTTATCAGGATGGTTTAATGTCTTTGTAATATTGTGCATCACATGCCTGCTGTGTTATAATCAAGTTGAATCAATGACATACTGGGGATTATTAATAAACTGTACTCACAGTAATCTTATTTTCATTTGGCTAGCAGTTGCACTGCAGATAAATTGACTTCTAAGTAATCAGACTGATTAATCATATGATTTCTCATTAATAAGGCTCTGGTGTTTGACGAGAAGTGTTCTTGTTTCATCTAGCATTGATGTAGCAATCCCAAAAGACATGAGGTTTATGTCTGGAATAACACAAAACCAGGAGTGTCATTCAAATAAAATTTGTTGATGATAAGAGTTATTTTCCAGACAGTTTGCTAATATTTTCATCTTCATCAACATATGCAAAACCAGCCTAGCACCAAAACATTATTCAAACACACATTTTTATGTCTCAGAGCAGTCATCTGTGATTTAGTCTTCTTTTCTTCTCTATAGTTATGGCTCTTTGGCCAAATAGTTCTCTTTTTCTGCTCTCAAAGTAGGAGGACCTTAAGATTATCTCAGTTCATTAGAGCACAGGGCTAATAACCCCTAGGTTGTGGGTTTGATCTCTGTCCAGGCCATTCACTTAAAAATTCAACTTGATGATCCCTGTAAGTCCCTCCAAACTCAGAATATTCTTTGATTCTATAGTGATTGTGCATCAGAGAGGAGCCCACATAGGATCCATTGCAGGAACTGCAAAATGTAATATGATTCTGTGGTTCTAAGCTGATATATATTTTTGCTTTTGTTTTAATCATTTTTTAAAAAAATCCCACTATTTAAAATTGCTTTTACTTATAATTGATCAACGTAATTTACATCAGAATTCCATCTAGAATTGTTAATTTTATATGGAAATGCCTATAGTTTTCATCTCAGGCTTCTCTGCTTCAGTGTGAGTGTTTAAAGGCAAACATTTCTTTCAGGTGCCAGAATGCATTTGTAATGGGTGGTTTTAAAAGATTCCTTGGGTGTCTTGCTGATGCAAATGGTGATTAGCTGTGATTGGGACTCCAGCAGATGTCCAACACATAATTATTCTGAAATACTAAGACAGCTGATATACTGCTCTTTATAAGGTAAAATGACAAGTATCTTTAATGAGTATGTTGAGGGCACCATTTGTGATAATTACTGATGAAGTCTTTAATCTTTGGTTGCCTGAAGATAAATGGCTGATCTCTAGAAAGAATTAAATTATTTCCTAGCTGTAGCAAAAAACATGTAACTAATAATGTGACAATAACAGGTTTCTTTAATCACTGGCATATTTCTTTTCTGTAGGTCTTATTTTCTGATCCAACATATGCAGTGTATGGCAAAGCACTGATCTGAATTTCTATAGAGTTCAAAACTGAGATTAATTTGGGTTTAGGCCTGAAACATGGTGTTAAAAAAGCCTTTTTGTTAAAAGAATCTTTTTTCTAAGGCTGTTCAATAAAAATGCCATTAAATCAACTGGAGATGCTTAGGAAACTCCAGACAGGAGGGTGATGGTGACTTGTTCTGGAGAAAATCCTTGGGAATTGCTCATATTGTACTGATAATTTATTCCTCTTGTTAAGCAATAGAATTTGCATAGGAAGAATTTGCTTTTTTCATGTGTATTTTTCTTCTGGTTTTCTGTATTGTTTATGTATTGGAAATCAGATTGCTGCATTCTCTTTCCAAATCTCACCTAGACTTACATAACTGAAAGGATTTTTATTATGGCTAATTTAGAGAGTTGTGAGTAGTGTGGTAAAAGGCAGACTAAGCATGGAGGATTTATTTCTCTTTCACAGCTACTATTACAGTTATACACTGAAGAATTTATTTGGCTGCCCTCACCATAATTTCTCACTTTGTCTGAATCCATTTATGTGACTTGTACAGTCATTCACTTGGCTGACATTCTTTCAATTCAAGGTTTTCCTTTCTGTAGATTTATGGAGATTCAGATTCCTAATTTTTCAGGAATTTTCAGGAAGTTGCTTGTGCAATACATTTTTTTTTCTTTCTTCCCCAAAGTAAAGAGGAAGTGTCAAGGGAACAGACTTTTTACTCCTCACTTCAGGCACTGGACTTGGCCGTTCTCTACCCTTCAAGAGAATGTTTTGTTATTCACTTTTTCTTTCTTCTCATTATTTTTTCCAGTGGTACTTTGTTTAAAAATCACGTTCATATCCCTTAAGGAACAGTAACCCTTAGCTCCTAACAATAATTCCCACTGACTGGTGATGAGAAAGTTCCTGAAGGGAGACCAAATCAACTCTCCAAGCTTCTGAGCTGACGGCTTTTCCAGGGTGAGCAGAGATGCCAACAACAGCACAGTTGAGGTCCATCATCTGAAAGCCAACCCTTTCCTATGGGCAAGCATCCCAGACAGCAGTTCAGGGACTGGGGAATGAGAAAAAAGTTTCCCTCTTTTTCCAACCACTTTGGCTTGTTTTGTTGAAAGAGATCTTCAAGTGACAGCAAAAGCCTACACCTCTGCTCACAGCTCTCACGTCAGTGGTAATGACCCAAGAAACAGCTTCACAGCTGATAAGAATTATAAGTTCTAGTGCAGTGAGAGGCAGGAACACTTAGAGAACAGTTCCTGCTACACCAGTTTGTGCAAAACCAACTGATCCCACTCAAATGGTCTCATATTTTTTTTCTAAGGATCAGACAAGATTCGGCAGAGTAACCATCAGAAAAGGATGGGCTAAGAGAAAGAGATGGGTCAGTGTATCATGATTCTCAAAAGCACTTCCAGACAGAGGGGAATAGCATTAGACAAATATTTAGCCAAAAAACCTATTTTTTTGTAGCTTTCTGGCAAAATAAGTACAATTTTAGAAGTGCTTCAGGACAAGAATAACTTCTTCTGAAGACGACTTGATCACATATCTAGAATCTGTACTTCAGTGTTGTGATGAGTCCCAAAAAATAAAAAAAAATTGGACAGAAACTGGTTAATGCTTCAAGGAAGCTCTTTGCATAACCAGAAAAAAATGCATGAGTATTCATTCAGTTATAAACATGAGTACTTGGGTGAGAATATGGGTCTGAAGACTTATGTAGGGTAAACCAGACACAATCAGAAGCAAATGAGCTTACACTATTTTGACTGTCATAAACTTTGAGAAATCAATCTTCCAGTCAGCCTAGTTTTACAATAATATTTACCTCTACTGTTCTCAACTTCACAGTATGATATTTGAATAGGGTCTGATGTATTTTTAATATCTGCACCCAGTCCCTGCATGACCCCAGGTTAGCTGGATGCATCATGAAATGTGAAGGACCTGTGGTATTTTTTGTCTGCTGCCTCTGGTTCCTTGCAGATCAGATATGATAAAGTCAGATAAGCCTTTACCCATCACTTGTCTTCCTTGTCTTCTTCACAGACTCATAGAATTTTAGATTGGAAGTACCTTTAAACATCATCTAGTCCAAACCCCCTGTAATGAGCAGGGTTGTCAGCTAGAACAGGTTGATCAGAGTCCTGTCAAACCTGGCCTTGAATGTTTCCAGGGATGGGACATTTACCAGGTCTCTGGTCAATCTGGCCCAGTGTCTCAGCACCCTCAGCACAAAATATCTATCCTAAATCTCTCTTTTACAGTTTTAAACCTTTACCCCTTGTCCTATCTCAACAAGCCCTGCTAAAAAAAGTCTGCCCCCATATTTCTTATAAGTTGCCCTTAAGCCTTGAAAGGCTGCTAAAAAGTCTCCCAAGATATTCCCAAATTCTTTCCACGGGTAAGATGAAACCATAAAGTGAGTTGAAGGCACCATATATCTACTTTTTGATGACCCAAGGCAAAAGTCATTGCCATCTCACAGGTTTTTGTTAGATCTTAATCTGCAATGTCTCTGCTGGCATTGGCAGACAGAGTTGGCTGATGAGAAGCAGGAGTGAAAGGCTGAAGGCAGTGTGAAATAATGTTCATGGGAGTGGTGAAGCACTAGTTCTGATCTACACACTGTGTTTTTTTTTAAACAAATGCAACAATAATGCTCTGGAGTTCAACTCTCCTGAGCTGCCAATCAGTCTCTTTCTGTACTACTGAACTCATTAGCAGTATTTTATTTAAAACCATAAAATTATGGCTTGCAGAATAAATGGTAAGCTCCTCATAGCTCATGAAATTTGATTGTCTTTGAGTGTAAATTACTTGAAGGCTGGTATATGTACTATTCATAATACAGGAGGTATCTATAGGGCTATGAAAATGACCCTGTAAAGATTTAATAGTTATGCAAATTCATACAGTTCCAGCTATTCAAAGTTCTCTATTTTGTTGCAGTAAATTATAACGTATCAATGTAATTTCCTTAAATAACATACCCAGGAAATATTCTGAATAGCCATTATTTCTGTTTCAGTGTTAGAACAGAAATTGTGGATTTCTGCAGTGATAAAAAGGACTATATATTATTTTATCATTGCCTTTTCCATTTGATAGATGTTTGCATGCATGTGAAAGACCTATAAATGATTCATTGCCTGAGAGTGTCATAAGTGAAGACTTCAGGAATGTGGCATAATCACAGCATCAGACATTGAACTGTTTCCTGGCAGCAAAAGGCATAGAAACCACATTCCCCACATCAAAGAAACCACACCAGCATTACAGCACCTGGGCCAAAGAGAAGCAATTTTTGTGCAGACCAATTTTTTGCAAGAAGGAAGGTGTCTTTAATCCAGACTGTAAATTATTTTTTCTGAGTGTGATTTGAAATAAAATAATAAAATGATTCTAATAAATTAAAATAATGCCCATTTAAAACAGGTTTTGAAACATTTCTAAAAGAAAAATATAATGGATCTCATTGGATCATTTTGACAACTTCAATTACTTGAGTGATGGGACTCTGAGCCTCAGAATTATCTTCAGCGAAATAAGTAGGGGAGTAATGGAAACTGATTTGACTTGGTTTTACAACAGTCCTTGGAGATTGTTCTCACAATAGATCTTCTGTTGATTATTTTTCACAATACAACAGTGGATAAAACTCAGGTCTGAAAAGTGGCACATTTAGACTCAATAAAAAGATTCTTTTTCTTCCCATTTCTGTAGACCATAAAAAAGTTGGTATAACACATTGCCAGGAGGTGCTTCTGTGAACTTTGTAGGATTTTACACAATTGTGCAAAATGACAGCACTGACACAGTCCTTGTTCTGAAGGGATGGGAACTGTGAGGGCTGTGATATAAACCAGTATTTGGGTAATTTCAGGAAGACTTTGCTTGAAGGCAATTAATTTCTGAAGCTGTCAAGGCCTAGGTTTTTATTTTGGTCTCTTTGTTTACCTCTGTCTTCTCTGTGAGTATCAAATACTTGATTATGATTGCTTGCAAAACACAAGACTTGTTGGATTTCTCTTCTGATCTGGTTTGACAGAGACAATAGAAGTCAAAATCTTTTACTCAGCTCTTTGGGGAAAAATGGAAGTCAATCATGAACCAAGTAGAAAGTCTGGGATATGCAGGAGCATTTGTAACTAATAATAAAAAATAACAGTCCTGTCAATAGAGACGTTTCTTTCTACTTGCATATGAATCATAGGAACCTACTTGGTAACACTTGTGGCTGTGTAACAGGCTGAAGGAAACAATAAAATAAAAACTCTGCCTTACTAACAAAATGTCAAACTGTTTAAAAAATGAACTCATAAAGGTTGAAGTAATTTTTCACTGTCAAAAGACAGTTAAATATTTCCTCTTTAGCCATTGTCTGACATTGTTTCTAATGTTTAAATTTGCTAAGATGATGAAAAAATCAGAAATAGTGTTTCATGATTGTTTCATTTTTTATCTCCATTTGTGAAGACAAAGGTAATTAACCAACATGCCGCAACTGCTCTGATTATAGACATTTCAAAAGTGAATTCTGGGCAAAGCTGAAACTAAATAGATTTGGGTGGACATGGTTGGCACTGAATTTCTTCCCTCCTATGAGAGTCTGTGTAATCAAGAACCAAAATAACCTACTAGGAACCTATTTTCAGATTGTACCTATAATTTCAGATTCCAAGCCAATGGTAGCAAAATGACAGGGTTCAGTGATCTTGGCCACCTGCTGTAGTAGCCTGGAAAGCAAACAGTGCAGTTCATAAACATTCTGTTAATAGGCTGGAGTATCAAAAATCCCAAGGCACCCTCGTCTATACCCTTGTCATTAAAATCACTGGTCTTCTTCGTTTCTTGATAGCACCATGCCATGTTGTAAGACAGTAGATGTATGTTCCCCACAACTAATACCAATGAGTGTTGATAAAAGCAAAAGCTCAGCCTGTTGGATTGATGTGGAGCATAGTCAAATAGACTTTATTATTATCATTATCATTATCATTATCATTATCATTATTATTATTTTAATGCATATGGCCTCTGAATTTTAGGATTCCCAAGAAAAGAAAATATATCTTATTTTTTATTGTATTGATGCTTGAATAGTGGTTCTCAGATTTTTGTTTGTGAGCATCTAGGTCATAAACCTCTTTTCTACAAAATGTGAACAGGAAACGAGGAAATTCGTCACCTCATTTAAGTTACACTTAATTTTTATCATCTTTTTGGTATCCTCTCTGCACTTCCGTTGCATCTAGTTCTTTATGTATTCCTTTCTGTGGACAGCAGGATCCCTGTCTTTGCCTTTGATTCTTTCCTTCTGCACAAATGGTGCTCCAGTATTTGAAGTAAGCAATTTACCTCCATACACTGACATGTTTGTAGCTGAGAATAGTTTTAAGAGAGTAGCAGGATGTCAGATTTTTGGGGTTTTATGCTTCAAATGGCAGCTTTGTGTGCTTCATGTGCAACTCAAGCACAGTTTTTTGGGAAATTTCAAGTAGTCTCAAATAAGTTTTCATTGGCATAACCTTCTGCATAAACAGAGCAAGAGTGGTTGCAATAGGGACACATCATTAATGAGACTGTTCAGTGCATCCTGTGCTTAGGGGCAGGATAACCCTAACCAGTCTGATTCCAGTGAAAATACTGTACCTTAGAAAGAGAACTCATCAACTATTTGATCACTTTGATATTTACTTTTGAGGGGGTTCCTGTCAACATTTTGGAAAGGTAGAAAAGAACCCAAATTTCAGAAAGCTCAAATGGAACATCAGTGGGACAAATGCAGTGAGACCTGGGTTATTTCTAAAATCTGACTGATGCGCATACAATGCAGTGTCAGCCAGGTTCTCCTCCTGTATATTGTATCCCACCGACGTGGTGTTTTCCTAGCAAGAAAGAAACCCCAGACTCCGTGGCCAGAGACAGGAAGCAGTGGTGTGACTGCCACTACCTCTGTGGAAAGCTGTGAAATAGGCACATACTGTAATAGTAATTATATGAACATCTCTGCATCCTAATGTTTACTGCTCCCCACATTAAATAATCGCTACAGCGTCCTGTACTGTGTTACAGGACTTAGCACGTGCCAGTTTATCTAAATTCACAGTGTACAGGTAAGTTTAAAGTATGATTTAATTTGTATTTGTAGCTCATTATAAGGTTGTAATAGGTTTGTTGTGGTGCTTAAGTGGCAGGTTTTGAAATGTGAAGTCACAAGGACTAGATAATTTGCAATCACTAAGAAAAATGTCTTTGGAAAAAAAAATAAAAAAACCAAAGTAAGGGTGTTCCATTTCTCTTTGAAGAAGGAAATACTTCTTTCTAAGTTGACTTAAAAGTGTTTATTTTTTTCCTGTTTGGGCAGTGAACTGTAAAATCAATTATTCCTGTAGCTCTTGTCATATTTGAACAGAGGTCCAAGCCTGAAGTCACTTTCTGGCAGCAACTGTCAGTACATAACAGAGGCTGGCATTTATAAATAGGAAACTGCAGTCCTTGTTGTTGCTTTTATTAAATAAAAATCATGTAAGAGTGACCATTTGCTTCGTGTCTGCTTCAGAAAGCAACACAGACCCAAGAAATTTGGTACATGCAGTTTGACAGAAGTTCACTGTGTTTAATAGCATAATCTGCCAAACACCATGAGAGAAATGGCACCTGCAAGAGAACAGAGTTTAATTTCTTTGTTAGCTCCACACTGGCCCACATGCATTGGCAAAGAGCCCTCAGCCAGCTCTTTTATCAGCCATGGCCCTTCTCTCTTGTAAGGACAAGATGAGACCTTCACCTCCCTGTTCACCTCTTCCATCTCAGGTCCCTTCAGCTCCTTATTTTTCTCTAAGAGGATTTCCACACTCACATTAGACCCAAAAACACATGCTCTGGGGCTGATTGTCAGCTTCTTGGAGTCAGCAATTATTGCTGAGTGAAGAATCCAAATCATGCTGCCTGGAACACTTCTCCTATCTGAGGGAAGAAAATACCTATTTGAATTCAGGATGCTCCACATTTTTTTTTCCTCTGTTCAAAACTATATGAATTAAGTTTTTATTCATTTATTTATTTTTAATAAACTTTGGGGTGGAACTTCTCTGCACAACTATGAATTTTTGGCCTCTGAGCTTCTAGATTAATTTTCCTTCATCCACAGTCCTTTCCTTTCATACACAGTGGAAAGCAATGAGCATTTCCAGGAACATATGGATTATAATGTTGAAGAGGGACTTTTTGTAAGGGGTGTGAGGTGATAGGACAAGGGGAAATGGTTTTAAGGGTAGATTTATGTTGGTTATTAGGAAGAAATTAATTCCTGTGAGAGTGGGGAGGCACTGGAAGAGGTTGCCAGGAGAAGCTCTGGATATCTCAGTCCTGGAAGTGTTCAAGACCAGGTTGGTTGAGGCTCTCAGCAGCCTGGGGCAGTGGAAGGTGTCCCTGCCCATGGCAGGAGTTTGGAACTGGATGACCTTTAAGGTCCCCTCTAACCCAAACCATTCTATGATTCTATAACAACAACATTGGAAGTAGAGGGGATGAACTGTGCTCCAAAAATGCCAGTTTCTCTTTCTGTGCTATGAAGTGAGTCCAAGATGATGAGCTGAGCTGGCCATGTTTATGGTCTAAATATAAAAGTTTTGCTGGATAATAATGTCACCACCCTTATGCAAGGAAATTGTGACATGTATTAGAGCTTTGGTCTTTAACCCCTATGTAATTAACTGTAAACTTTTGTAAACAAAGCCAATAATAATCTATAAAATCCTGGGGAAAATAATTTATTTCATTACTTTGCTCTTTATTAATATACGTAATATCAGACAGCATATAGCAATGTTGTAAAGAGAAATACTCTGCCAGCTGATAACCTATATAATTACGTAGCATAAAGCCATCTTCACCCCAGCCAGAGCCACAGCTGAGCACATCCTTCCCTATTCCTAGGCATACAAGTTGAATCAAAACATTTTTGACATTTTCTGATGCCCTGAGTGTCAATTGTAACTGCACAATTGTGCTAATATCACTGAGCAGGGTCTCCTTTTCCATGCATATGTGTGTGTACATAAGTGGGAGAGACAGAAAGATGTTAACAAGAGTTCTTTTAAAAATTTACTGGTTTATGCTGCTGCCTGCAGAGATGAGTAATAGCAAGACAGCTCTTCAGCTCAAGGGTCCTCTTTTGATCATAGAAACAGGAGTGGATTTGCTTTCCTTACCTGTGAGTAGGCAGCTTGGACTCTCTTTAATCAGAATGGACAATGTATTAAGGCCCTTTTTTGATGTCTCCACACCGTTATTTTTGGTTAGGAGATCAGAATTTGCACCATAAGTGTGTATATATTAATAATTATTTATTTTAAAATTACACATAAATGTTGAGTTTCTTATGGGTCTTGGGTCTCAAAGAGACAAAAGCAGTTGTTGGTTGTTGTAAAGTTGTTTATTGCATGAATGCATCAGTCTTGAAGGTGAAAAGCTCAGAGTATTAAGGCTTCTGCTAAAAGGTTTCTGGCATAAAGTCCCGATGTTCTGAGCAGCAGCGGCAGCTTCTTTTTTTTCTTCTTCCTTGTGTGTTGATGTTTCACCCCAATACAGGGAGATTTTATTCATAAATCATCCAATGACCTAAAAACACTATTCTAAAACATTCCTCTCCCACCAATCTAAGCTTCATTCTAATGTGTGAAAGTAGTGTCAGTTCTTACCCAAAATCTACTCATACAGTATTACCTGTTTGCTCTATCTGTTCTATCTAGAAATGCAAGCAATTATTTTGTTATGTTTTCATTATGTCTGGAGCTAAGCTAATTTTGTAAAAGGTAACACTACTGAACTTTAAACTAGGCTTTAGGGCTTTTTACTAGCTAATACAATCTCTTAAGGCACTTAAGATATATTTCTACTTACTCAAAACTAAAGCACTCTTATTTCATGTCTGTGGCTTAATACATTTTTGTTTCTCTAAAGGCTCCAATTTAATTTCTGCATTCTTTTCTCTCTCTGAGGGACTCAGAGAGGTTTTTATTTTATGTATTCCAGCACACCAAGACCAGCTTTAGATAGATAGAGAGATTAGATAGATAGATAGATAGATAGATAGATAGATAGATAGATAGATAAATATTTTTATAACTCTTTGTATCTAATCTGTCACCTTTTTTCATAAACAGTTATTATTTTAATATTTTAGTGTTTTTTTCCCCATAAAATTATAATTATTATGCTCTACCATCTGTTGTCCAAAGGATGTCACAGTGTGCTTTGTGAACGTTCCCCATGCAGACTCTTTGTAATAACAATATGTAAATATGGACTAAGGTGCCATTTTCAGACACAGATGTAACAGAGGGAAATAAAAGCACACCCAAAAGGTTATAGTGGGTAGGGTGACATCAGGCTGGCAATGCAAATAGTGAGATTCTGCAGGGCTCAATCCTTTTCCCAATTCTCTTCAACATCTTCATTAACAACTTGGATGCAGAACTCAAGGAAATACTAAGTAAATTTGTTGCTGATATTACTCAATTGGGAGGAGCTGTCGAGACCCTCGAGGGCAGGGAGGCCCTGCAGAGAGACCTCAACAGATCAGAGAAATGGACAATCACCAACAGTGTGGGGATTACCAAGGGCAAGGGATGGATCCTGCACCTGGGATGGGCAGCCCTGGCTGTACAGACAGACTGGGGAATGAGAGGCTGGAGAGCAGCTGTGGGATGGGACCTGGGGATCCCAGTCAGTGGAAAGTTGAATGTGAGTCAGCAGTGCCCTGGCAGCCAGGAGGGCCAGCCCTGTCCTGGGGCATCAGGCATCACCAGCTGGGCAAGGGAGGGGATTGTTCTGCCCTGCTCTGCTCTGGGGTGGCCTCACCTTGAGTCCTGGGAGCAGCTTTGGGTGCCACAATATGAGAAAGTTATAAAAGTATTTCAGTGTCCAAATAAGGGTTATGAAAGCTCTGAAGGGCTATGAAGATACTGAAAAGTCTAGAGGGGAAGATGTTTGAGAAGCAGTAGGAGGACTAGGAATTGGATTCAAAAATCCTACTGGGTCCCTTCCAAATCAGGGGATTCTATGGTTCTGTGATACATGATGCATACAACTTTTCTTCTGCCAGATAATTTGGTGCTCATCTTAAAAGAAGGGTGGCTGAGGTCAGACACGGCTTTGACTTTCATGAGACATTTTCCCCAGTGCTCAATTTACTGCTAAAGCAATGTTTTTATGGCTTTAATTTTCTCTGTGGTAATGTATAAACCTAGAGATAAGGTGGAGAAAAAGGATTTTCCCCCTTCTTATCATAATCAGAATTTTTCAAGAAATTACATTAAGAGCCATTGTGATTGTAGATATTTGTGATGATATATAGGATGTAACATAGCCTCTAGTCACTAAGTTCAGTTTTTAAAATGATGTGGGAAATAGGATAAAAATAATTGCATAGAAATTAAAAAAAACTGTTAAATGCCCCTTAAAAGAGAAATCTGGGAAAAAAATTCACAAGAAACCAAGAACATGAACTAAAGTATTTTGGGTTTATTTGACCTTTAAACTCAAAAATATATTGCTATGTGAAATTTATCTTGATGAAAAAGAAAATGAAGAAAAAGAAACCAAAAATTTTATTTGAAATGAGAAATCTTTTTTTTTCCCTACTAAGCAGGTCAATATGAGACATTTGGAACCTTGTCAATGTTTTTTCTCTTAGAAGAACATTAAGGGAAGTCAGTACAATCTGTGAAACAAATTTGCTGTACTAGAATGATATTTTTAGATGGAAATTTTCCTAAAAAATTCTTTCCTGGCTACTCCTTCTGTCTTAGCCAATAGCAAGTAAGAAACCTACAGCCTCCATTTAGGACAGTGACTTATAGTATTGGAACCATGAGACACAATCATTAGAGCTGAGCAGGAGAATTCTATCTGTTCAGAGAATTCTCTTTTTCAGGCTTGATGGTTCCTGTTTTCCAAGATACTCAAGTAAAATAATTTCTAACTGCAAATTTTGTACAAAGTGTAAATCATCACCGAACCTGTCACTAATTCTGACTACAATGCCAAATATTTTTTCTACTACGTTATTATCCCAGGGGTTTTAATGAAGTAGCTCTAATTTTTAGAGGTAATATAAATGTCAAATTGTATTTATGAAATACCAGCCTACATTTTCTCACATAACAGATTTACTGAGAGGTATAACATAAATAGTTCCATATATTGGCAATGCCTTTCTAGTTATTGCCTGTTATTGATGACTGGATTAGTGTTATTAGTGTAATTGACACAGAATTTAAATATAACATAATGAACCAACATGCCAAATACAAACAAAGCAATTATTAAGTTGATAGAATATACACATCCTAGTCCAATGTTTCTATTTATCTTAAATGCTTGGTCCTCCGTTTTACTTTTTGAAATGGAAAAATATTCATTTAATCAGTTTTCCATAGCTGTTTCTCCTATAAACATGCTGTCTTCCTGTCAGTGGGTATTAGAGGAAAGAGATTTACAGGATTAGGTGGGTGTCCCTACCCTCAATAACGTTCTGTGTTCACATATCTGCTGCTGTCAGATGAAAAACAGAAATGCATTGTTTTTCTGCCAAATAGGACCAAGATTTGTGTCCCATGCCTGTTATATGTACTCTGTGGTTGCTCTGTCCAATACAAATATTTAAAATTCCAAAACTGGGCTGAGAAGAAAGAGTGTCACCACAGAATGACATCCACAATCTGGCCTCTGTGGGCTTCTATGTCTTTAAACTGTGGGTTTTTTTAGATTTGCCAATAATTTTTCACTGCCTGGCACAGGGATGTAAAAGATGTTTGTATTGATGAATGAATTAATGAGGGGGAGTTTTTTGGGTTTGGCAGTTTTCCATAGCAAATGGAGATGTAAATATACATATACACACATATAGAATCATTAGGGGTGGAAAAGACCTTCAAGGTTATCAAGTCCAGCTGTCAACTCAGCACCACCATCATTTATGCCATTAAACCATGTCCTCAAATGCCACATCCAAGGGATTTTTGAACACTTCCAGGGAAAATGATTCCACCACTTTCCTGGGCAACATGTTCCTATGCTTGACAACCCTTTTAGTGAAGAAATATTTTTTAATATCCAATCTAAACCTCTACAATGACTCTATACGTATACATATGAAGTTTTTTTCTACATATACCGTGCATATTTATAAAAATATTTTTAGTTAAGCCAAATGCAGAATTTTTCCTTGTTGTTGTTCTTGTTCTTGTTGGCTGATTGTTGTTTTCCTCATGAAATACCATCATTAAAAGTTTTTCATTTTCAAACATCTAGATTATTTTTTTCTCTTTAAATTGCATGTAGTTTCTGTCATAACAATTGCTCAAAAGACATTCTTTGCCTCTTCAGTCTTCTCTGAATATTAATTTAAATGTCTTTTCATGATAACTTCTTTAGAACAAAAATAATTTCTGATATGCAACCAATTTCAGAAAATGGAATAAAAACCACTGCTCAAGCACTGTCACTAATTAAGTGGAAACACTAAAGTTTTAGCTCAAGACATGACTATAATTTAATTTTCAGCTACCAAATAACAGGAAATCTCCTATCTTAGAAAACAGCAGCCAAAGTAGAGAGTAAAGCCTTGGTCCCTGAGTTTGGAGCCAGAATAGAATTTTCATATTAAGTAATCAAGATGGGCTTGCAGACAAATGGGCAGATGCTGTGGACTTAGAAACTACATTTATCTTGGGGAGGGCTGAAATTAATCCCCCAGTTTGAAGCAGTTCTGTAGATCTTTCCCAGAAGCAGGTAAGGTGGGGTAGCTCTCTCTGCTGCTGGAAAACAGTTGGAGACTGCAAAACTTGTCTATTTAGTCTGGGATGGCTTTTTAGTATATTAAAATTCTTGACAAGCAATTTGAATCTTAACTGTGAAATGTGTTAAGAGTTAGATTAAGCATAAAGGATCTCATTTACCAATTGTAAGTGCTATTGTTGAACATTGCACGTAGTTAACATAGCTTATGAAATTGCTGTAATACAAAACAAGTACAAGCTACTTACTGTACATAAAAAAGCATAAAATTCAGTTGGTGCCTTTTGATATTAGATAGATGTAGTACACAGGTAGTGAATAAGCACAAATTGTTCTCTGCATTTGAATAATGAATTGACATGAACTTTATTTGATGGTGTTTGCTTTTTGCAAGTAATTTTCCTTTCTCTTATTATAAAGGAAAAGTACATTTATAAAGCCATACAGTCTAATTATAGGAGGGATTTGTTGACTGATAAGAGCATTGCACAGGGAACCTATTCATTTAAAAGGCTGATTTACTTAAATGTATTCAACAGAGGTATTGCAAAAATGTTTAGTTTGTCTGGGCTTGTTGATATTGAAAGCTATTTTACTTGGCTGGGTAAATCTAGCAGAAGACCAACTTAGAGGATAGATGGACAAGGGTCAGCAACGGTCCAGGGTCCAGCTTTGCACATCATGATCAAAGTGAAGTGAAGCCTTTACATTTCCAAAACACTAGGCAGTAGATTTTATCTTACATTTGTCTAGGTTTCTCTTTATGCAATCATCTCGTGTGAGATCTCCCTACTCAGGGCCAGGGGTTTGGAACTAAATGATCTTTAAGATCCATTCCAATCCAAACCATTCTATAACTCTGTGATTGATGATGATCACAGTAAACAGGGAAATAGAGAAATTAGGTCTATATGCTTAGGATTCTTCATGAGAAAAGAGCTTCAGAGCTCGTTAACTGGAGAGAGTTTATGACCTTTGGAAGAAGTTGCAGGAAACTCAGGAGGACTACAAGGGTGTTGTTAGGTTATGCAGGGAGAAAAATAGTACAGCCAAAACTCAGGTAGAACTTAATTTGGCTACTGCTTAAAAAATAGAAAATATTTGTATAAATACATTCAGAACAAAAGGGGAACTAAAGAGAATTTTTGATGTATTTTGCCCTAATGATGTTGTCACAATGTAAAAAATCAGTTTGTGTCAGTACTATTGGCTTCTGTGTTGTCATTGATCTTTGCTATCAGAGTACCTTTAGGTCTTAAGTCTTGAAGTGAAATTTGTCAGGAATTCATATCCTCCCAAAATGTTCAGAAATGGAAAAGGGCAAAAGCTAGAGATGCTGTCTACCACTACAGACAGAGAGGGCCTTGGAAAAGGAATGCTTTTTTCAATCAGCATAGAAGAATCTGTCTACCTACAAATTAATGAGATTAAAATAACGGTAGGTCAAAGGAATTATTTCAAAGGTCACAAGAATCTTTACAAAGGAAACTAACATGTACTTTTACAAAGGATATTATAAGCCCAGAGCAGCCATCAGGGTTTGTGCAAGGTGGGATTTTCAGCTTCAATTCAGCTTTGATTTAATTAGAGGTTTGTCTTAACCAGAAGTAAATAACTATTTGTCATCCTGAGTCAAGAAACCTGGACAGCTGAGCACTTTGTAGCTGTTTAATGGGTCATAGACACTATTTTTCTGAGATCTGGTTTTGCAGCAGTATTTTCCCTTAGAATAGCACATGACATATTTGCTACCAAACTTGATTTGTTAGTGTTGTAGTCTGATTCCATGTTTCAAGCTACTGGCAAGGAAATAAGGAGTCACCTGAATAAATGCACAGAAGAGGCAATTAAAATAGCAAATGTGAAAGGTCTGCAATCTTTAGACCACCCTAAAAGAAGATGTTTCTTGACATTTCTCAACTTACTGAACAGTGATGGATAAGCTGATTTAGCTGCAGCAAACTGTAGTGGCATCATCTGACAGATGCCTGCCCTGCTGGAGTCCCTGCAGATGAAGATGCACAGACCTTAATTCACATTAGTTTAAACTGTCCCTGAGGTGGGTTTAATAATCTCTGTAATGTCCTGCTCTGTATCCTGTATGTCTGTGACAACTTTCAGAAGTAGCAGAAGCAATCTTGTGAGAGAAGTAATATCTTTAAGTCACTGAAGAACAAGAAATTTGGAGCTTGTCACCTTTTTTTCTGTCACACTCACTTTCCATCTCAGCAAAAATATTTTTAAAATTAGGATGCATGTTTCCATTAAACAGCAGGGTTGCAAGGCCAGCTGAAATTTAATAGAATTTAATCAAAATGCTTAATGATATGCCCTCTTACTCATGCAGAGCCCAAAATGGTCTGTGCAGTGCTGTTCCTCTCACGCAATGGCATTCTCAAAGAACAGCACCTTTCTTTGGCACAGTCATCCTTCTCAGAGAGCTGGGACAGGAACAGAGAGCTTGGAGCAATCTTTTCAGCTCTCTAATTCACACAGGTACACCATCCACATCTTACAGTAATTTGAAGAAAGTTTGCATTGCCATATAGAGAAATGCAGGAGAAATTTGTACTTGCCTGTTGTGGTTGTACTCAGTGCTCCTAATCCTTTGACTGCAGTTTAAAACATGTGGTCGCTTGTGCCATGTAAATCAGCTGAGGACAAATCTGAAAAAGCACCATAAGATAGGAAGGCAAATGTTAAAGAATTCAAAACTGGACTGATTGAATAATATTTTAAACATTAATTAATGCAAGTTTTAAGCCCACCGACAGGTGCATTTTCCTATAACTTTTTATGTTTCAACCATAAACTATGCCAAGGAATGGCTCAAAATAGACCTATCAAAGTGCAGTCATGTGCAACACTATGTCATAGCATTCATATAAACTATGAAATTAACTCACTTTCCTCCTCCTTCTCATCAGTGTAGCGTTTAAATGCCAGAGTAGTTTTTGCCTGAAAAAAATCAGTAGTGCATAATAAAGGAGGGTGTATCCTCATGACATTGTGACATTGTACATCAATCTACTTCCAAGTTTCTGTTGTTCTGAGCAGCATTTCCTTATGCTCCTTTTTTTGTTTTGGCCATGGTGAGAGTAAAAAATATTGTGCTGAGGCTGGAGATTTTGAAACCTTAGAAGAACAGCCAACTCTGTCAATTATCATCAGCTGTTTCTCTGCAGGTCTAGACAGCAGTTCCTTTTTTGCCTACCACAGAATTCTAGTTAACTCTTTGAAGATTTGCATTAGAAGCTGAGGGAAACATCCTGGCTCAGGCCAAGATTTGTCAAATACAGGTTTTAGGAAAATTAAAGGGAGAAAAACAGAAGATGTTCTGGCATGTGGTTGGTTCCTCTCTGTTACTCCTGAAGATGTGCAGGTTTTGGGACTGTCCAAAAAGGCAGTCAGCACCTGGCTGGCCTGTAGGAATTGTGCTCTTACCCCAGCAGTGATAAGTAGTGGACTAAGCTGGAAATTGTCCATGTTTCACAAACCCAGGGATTAATAAGTGGTGTCACTTTAAACCTAAGTAGTTCACATTTCAAATAACAGTAATTTATAAAGCATCTTTTGACAGAAGTGAAAAACTTCTCATTTATGGTGTCTAATGAAAACTCAGCTTACATTTGAAGTATAAAATTGTTGTTTGGGAAATATTTGTGGTAAACATGCTGTGATCTGTCCAATTACATTCTCCCACAAGAGAGACTTACACAGACATTGATCTTGGAGTAGAGTGGCTGATATCAGTAGATGGGATAAAAATGCCATCTGCATTTGTTCAGTGATACAGGCAACAAAGCACACCATGGTACCATCAAGCTACAACCTTCGCAGGAGGTGATTAGGACAGAAGAGGAAAGTGAATGTAGATACCTTTATAGTTCTTTCCACCCCTCCTCCTCCAGCAGAGAGGGTGTATTTCACTCTTTGTGAGGTCTGTGTTGTGGGGAGAGACATTAGCTCCACAGTGGGATGTGTGGGACTAACAGAGGAAGATTTCACTGTTGGACTGTTTGGTCTGAGGGTCTTTTCATCTGACAGCCTTGCTGAGACCTAATAGTTTTGTTATGGTTTGGGCAAAATGAACATGTAGAATGAGATACTGTTGGATTACACATCTAGCTGACTGAGAGGTTGGGATGGTTAAAATCTCTCTTTGGTGCCATCTGCTTGATTAGAATTGAAGAATCACAGAATGGCTTGGGTTGGAAGTGACTTGAAATACCATCTAGTTCAAATCCCCTGCCATGCACAGAGACACCTTCACTAGACCACATCACTCCAAATCCCATCCAGCCTGGCACTGAACACCCCCAGGGATGGAGCAGCCACAGCTTCTCTGGAAAACCTGTGCCAGGGCCTCACCATCCTCACAATAAAGGATTTTCTTCCTAATATCCTGTCTAAACCTATACTTTTTTCACGTTAAAAGCCATTACCCCTTGTCCTACCACTGTATACTTTTGGGTTTTTGTGGAAATCTGTCACACAAATGGAGAGCATGAATTTTAATTTCTCCAGTTTATTTTCTTGATACTTTTGCTACACAGGGTAGCTTTTATGTCCCGTCTGAAAACTGCATGCAGCATGCATACAAGTGGCATAAGGATCTCTGTCTTCTGCTCCTGAATGCTCAAAGGGGTCTTCACACATACTACACCCTGATAATGAATGAGATTCCTGATTTACCACAGCTGAAATTGGGTAAGTGAAAAGGCATTTGAAATCACTGAATATTTTACAGTGCTGTATTTTTATAAACATATTAATACCAAAATTCTTGATCTGTTCAGAGACTTCAAGGGATTTTCACCTGTGTTTTATGATTAGTGTTTAGTTTTGCTGTTAAAGATGACTGACTCCTCAGATTAAGTGAATCCTTTCATAGGTTTTGGCCTAATGTGTAGATGGATAAAATATTTTGATACATTACTCAAAATGTTTGCCTTTTGGTGATTTTTGGGATCAGTTGCATCTTGAAAAATATAACTTCCAGTTCTGAATGGCCATGAAACTTTGGGAAGACTCTTAACATCCTTTTTTTCTTTTGAGCAAACATATTTTATAATTGAAAAGAAAAATCTGAAAGGTGATACATGGGGGTTAAATTATACTCCCTTCTTTTTAACTCAATATATTTCTCAACTGTCAATTACAACTTGCTCTTCAAAATCATTCTGATTTTCTTCCTAATTCAATTGTTTAATAGATTTTCTGGGGTTTTGGCAGAGGTTTATTTGGCTGGTCAGGCCTCTTAGGTCTAACATGCAAGTGCTGGCTGGCTGGATTTACAGGATGGAGTTCTGGAATTTGTGTTTAGTCATCTTTGTAATGACAACATGAGCTCCTATGAAAATGAGATTCATTCACCTTGTTCAAATCCTGCTATCTCACCTGTTTCTTTGAATTCAAGGAACTTGCCTCATAATTTCACATCTCTGTTTTTGTGTCTTCATATTTCTGTGGTGTACAGGTTTTGAAGTTATCAGTTTTGTTACGTTGCAGAGATAATTACATTAGGAGGGTTGATTGCATTGGCCAGCAGGCTTTAAAAGGGAGTAAAATTTTCCAGTATAGTCCTTGTGTATAAGAACACAATGCATTAAGCTTCACACACGTGTGGTTGTAATAGATCCTATTTTCTACTTCCTCTCTTTTCCCCCCACATATATTTCCTTTCAAGACTGTCTAAAAGTCATAGGTAGGTAACACAGTGTGTTATTCAATCCAGCTACAAGAGAAAAAACCAAAACAAAACACAACAGCATTTTGATTTGCAGCTTATGAGCTCCCAGACAGAACACAACATGCAACCAAACTGCTTCATGGATCTTGGTTCTCAGATAATAGAGGATTTGTGGTTCACCCAGACGGGGTTGTAAGTTGTGAGATGGCAGAGCTATGCATGGATGAGTGACCACACCTCCAGGACCACCCCAGAACACATACTGACATTCTAAACACCATTTTCCTGCTTTTGAAATTAATATTGGTACTGGAGCAGGCACTTCATTTGCAAATGTACTTCTTGTAATGCATGAAAATTTGCAAAATGCAAATACCCTTTTTAGCTTCTTGAGTAGAGTGTTATTTGCATCATTTAATTCACAGTCTGAAAATCTACTAAAGATTTGGTTTTAAGGCTGATCTTCTGACACCTGCTTCAAAAGTCAGTAAAATTATGGGGTGTAAGATTCATGCAGTAAGACGACTATAAATCACATTTTTATATCTGCCTCCTTACATTCATTGGGCTGAAACACACCCAATTAAAAATATATTACCTGACACAGGTAGTGCTTTCTAGTTTGAGATGGCATAAACTGCACCATGTACTTGCTATGTTTTTCCACTGACCAGGGGAAAAATGTAAATGGCTCATTCAGTTGTAACATCTATATTGGTCATATTAATCTCATGGATTTTTAAAGAACGTTAAGCTAAGTATAAATTAGAGTATAAATAGCTGCACACTTCCTTAATTATTTTTCCCCTTAGCTTATTGTGTAGTATATTTAAAAAGAAAGTATCTTACTTTAGACATTAAATTGGGAATGCTTATTCCCCAATTTTACCAGCTCAGATTAAGTCTTTTCAAGGCACAACCCATCTTGGTCTGTCCTTTCCCATTTGTGTTATTTGAAAAGAGACATTGGGGATTGTTCTGTGAGTTGTTCTGCTTTGTTCCTGATTTGTTTCTTTATGGACACCATCAGAACATTCCACATCGCAAAATTAAGTTGCTAAAGTTGGGGAGTTGATTGATGTCCTCCTTTTCCTGATAGTTTGTGGTGCATTTAAAGCAGAGTGTCCCTGTGTTTGATTCTCACAGGATTACATCAAAACAGTAAGGTTTGCAGTGGTGAGGTAATTCCAGTTTCACAAGGAAGTACCGAGATACCCAATATTTTACTAGTCAGGAATTTGATGTTGATGCACAGTTCTCTGTAGCACACCAGGGACTGTTGTTAGTGGACACAAAATAGAAGAGTGGACTTAAATCACATCAGAGAGGTTTGATTTCAGTGAGGTAGAAGGTTTTATTTTGGGGTTTGCAACCCTTTCTATAAGGTGTTCCAATACAGGTTAACATGATTGGCCAAAGGAACCACCTCTCTGGTCCCATTGGTGGAACAAGAGAAAAACACATTCAGGACACCTGTGTGACATTGTTTTGAGAACCAAAACCTATTTACAAAAAACAGTCCCTGAAACAGAAAGTTTCCCAAAAGACTTTCCCTTGGGAACAGATCAGCCACTGACAGGCTGAAAACTCTCTCAGGCTCAGAAAATCATGTCCACAAAGGACCGCCATTCCTTGTGCATCATTAGCTCAGACCCTGTACTCAGTTCTACGGTTGACCATAAATACCAAAGGCTAAAAAGCAAACTTCTACTAAAAGAGAGACAACAAAGAGTCCAATTCTGTTGTCTTTGTCACCAAAAAACCAACATTTTCTACTGGTTTGGTGGTCCAGATTGCAAAAGCAGAAGTTGCACTTGTAGGAATACAAAGTGGGTTGCAGAGTCCCAACATCCAAACAGAAACTTATCTGTCAGGAAGAATATCAAATGACTGATTTCTCTCATGAATAAACAGCAGAAAATTAATATTTTACATCCACTGTTGTCAAACCTGATGTCTGTCTTTGTGTTTCTTTCTCCAGAGGAGCTATCTGTGGAAGAGACATTATCCCAGCTTTGTATGGAGCTGCAGGTATTTCCTTCATCAGAACCTACCCACAGGTTTTTCAAGTCCATTTTTCAAGGGCCCAGTAATATATCAGAGCAAGAAAAAAAAAATTTGGTGCCATCAGAAAGTTTGTTTACTGTTTCTCTTCCCCCAACTATTTGGCATAACTTTGATTAGTTGCTTTTAAGGTGCTCCTGCCACTTTTAACAAGCCACCGGGTGGATTATTCTAGCATCCTTCAGTGAGCCTGAATATCAGGATGACAAAAAAAATTATTTGGGATATGTTTCAATTATAGCTTTTCTGCTGACAGAAGAAAAGTTACTTTGGCAGGTTGTACAACAATATATTTTCAAATAAAAACACTTAAATAAGTCTGGAGGATCATGGGAGCAAAAAAGTGATTTTGGCACAGAAGTGATCAAACTACTCTCTTGAACTTCCTTCTGCCAAGTTTATTTCAAGCGAGACAAAGACAAGTTATCAAGAGTGCCAGGAATAAATGCAAGTGCCAGCTGATCACTGGAAAAATCAGAGATTTCATATATTTTATTTATCACAGCATCGTAGAATCCTTAAATTTGGAAAAGACGTCCAAGATCATCAAGTCCATCCTTTGACCCCATATCACCATCTCCAGTAAACCATATAAATAATGTGTCACCTTCTCATATCTTGGACAATTCCAGGGCTGGTGATTCCACCACTGCCCTGGGGAAGTGAATCTGGTAACAATTAATGGAGGGAAGATGAGTCGAAACCAAATGAGAAGTCCATTTACATTCCTGCTACAAACTGAGAGCTAATGTTTGCCAGCCATGGTTTTAAAACTGTTTCAGATGACAAATTTATTGGTTTTAGGTCCTGACTTGGATACTTTAAAGGAAATCTGATTTCACATAAAATTGATTTAGAGAAGCATAATTTATTTGGCTCATCTCTACTAGATATAGAAGTTGTAAGGGTATAGGACAGACAACACAGCAGAGTCTCGCTGGACTAATTTTCAGTGCAGTAAGACTCTCACAATTAGAAATACTCCTTCCTTGCTCCCTCTCTCCCTTGCTCTCTCGCTCCCTCCCTTGGTCCCTGACAAACTCAAACTTTTAATAACCAGTAACTGGACAAATAGCCATCACACACCTGTTCCTAAGATGACTTGCATTAATAATGCATCTTGCTTGAAGATTGAGCTTTCAGTTTGTGATGCAAGAAACAGCTTACTGACTTAACAAATAAAAAAATAACACTGACATACTGCAGATAAAATTGGATGCCATAAATAAAATACGGTCTTGACTCTGCAAAGGGAAATTTTTGGACAGGATCTTTTTTTTCCCAGTATCCCCCTGATTTTTCCTATACCAGAATGGATGCTGGAGCTTATGCCATTTTAGACAAGTCATTAAAACAGAATAACATCCAAACAATGTAACAATCCAACAGTGACAATATCTGCTTTATCCACACACAAATTTTCTCTGCTTCTCTCACGCACAGACAATTTTTTTAAATCATGGCTTAGTGTCACCAACCTGGAAACTACCTGCATAATAAAATGCAAAAAATAAGCAAGCTTTCAGCTAGAGTGCAGACCTAACTAAAATAGACCCAGTGAATAACATGGAGGTAAAATGTAACATCTGTCTTTATTTTAGTAATTAAAGAAATTACCAAGCTGACAAGTTAAGAGAGCTGGGTGTGTTCAGCCTGGAGAAAACTCCAGAGAGAGCATTCCACACCCTCCAGTACCTAAAGAGGCTACAGGATAGCTGGAGAGTGATGTTTTACAAGGATATGTAGTGCTAGGACAAGTAAGAATGGTGTTAAACTGACAGAGGGGAGGTTTAGATTAAATTTAAGGTAGAAATAAGGCACAGGTTGCCCAGAGAAGCTGTGGATGCCCCTTCCCTGGAGGTGTTTAAGGCCAGGTTGGATGGGGCTTTGAGCAACCTGGGATAGTGGAAGGTGCCCTTGTCTATGGCAGGGGAGTTGGGATAAGATCTTTAGCCCAACCCATTTTACGATTCTGTGATTCTATGAAATTGTGAAGTGAGGGAGTTTGGTGTGCAGAGACTTTGCTTTGTCACAGAGCTTTAGGACACAGCTGGAGGGCACACAGAGACCCAGCCTGTTCTAGTGTGGGACATGGGCAAGAGCACACTCTGGAATTTGTTTTCATTATATGTTGAGGACATAGTGTTTTGGTTTGAGGTTTCTTGTTTGGTTCTTCCTCAATCACCCATCTGTATTCTAATGTGACATGGCTGTGAGGGCTCCTTTTGCTAACAATCCGGCCATGGTTTATTATTTCATAGCATCCAGCACCATCTGGTGGATAATTTG
>VWYI01004851.1:0-30091 GCA_013399455.1 Anthoscopus minutus | reverse complement strand
TTTTTTTTTTTTCCCCCCCCCCCCCCCCAGTTACTACACCTGCAGTAAAGTGTCTGCAAAAAATTATCTGTTCCCACTTCATGCTCTCTAATTGCATAGATGAGACCATTTGAACTAAAATATGTGATTTTAAAGAGAAAAAGAAAATATCTTACCAGATTTATTTGGTGTAAAATAACTGAAAATGGTAGCTTTAGTAGCAAAATTCCTAAATCAAGAGAAATTTTTCCTTGTTGCTCCTTTTTCTAAAATGACTTAATCTGATGTATAACGTGATTATTTTCTGTAACATTCTTGATCTTGTAATTTCATTTCTATCCTTCAGCTGCTGAGCAATCCAGAGAAGATAGCAGAACAGATAAGCAAGGACCTTGCCTGGCTTTGCTCTCACCTCCTGGCACTGTGGACCCAGTTCCTAGAGGTGGCAACGCTCCATTCAGAAGTCACAGCTTATCTGACTCAGGAACATCACATGCTAAGGGTAATCTTAAGAAGTTAAAAGCAAGTTCAGTAATGGTCACCTCCTGATAAACATTAGGGATTTATTTGGATGTATATTTCCAATCCAATTCTGCCTCTATGACTATTAACATGACATGGGGTGAGCAGAATAAGAGTTAAAGAGGAGAGGAAGAAGAGGTGAAGCACAGGATTTGAAATTACAGATTTCAGTTTCTGGAATGAAGATGGTTGAGTAGTGTGACTCAGGATCCTACATAAAATGAGTAACTTTGAACACCAGGATCGGACATAGAACAGGAGGTGGGTGGGAAGGGTCTACATGTGATAGATATCATAAATCATAAACACTTGTTTTAAAAACCCAAACATCACAGTGACAAAAAAAGCCCCAAACAATTTCATCTCAACTGATTTCACAAAACTACCATAAGGAATATGGATTTGTTTTCTTCACTGTTATCTATATAGCTATTTACCTTTCTCACAATAAAGTGCACACAAGAAAATATTAATATTGCTGGTGTTGAAATTGCTTCTTGTACTTGGTAATAAAGAAGGCACAAAATCACTTGTCATGTTGTCAGATCTGCTTATCTGATTACTTCAGCAAGTGTTCTGTCTTCTATCAGGACATTCTTGGTTATTGACCAGACAGCAGTTCAGCACATCACCTGAGGTGAACTCAGTCTGATCTAGTCATAGAGAAAAGGGCAGGATTCACCGTGCATGCATTAGGAGTGTGCAGTGTATTGGCACCTCAGCTCATGTTCTGCTCCTGTCAAAGTCAGTGGAGGTCACAGTGACCAGAATGTGTCTCCCCTGGAGCTTGCAAAAATGGGGCATAAAATTCAGGAAGAGCTGGTTGAATGCCTGATGCTGAAACTCCCCTGGTTAGTCTGATGAAGTCTCCCTTGACTCTGAGGAGGACCTGGGTGGCTTTCAGTCAAGGGACCCAACTTTGTGTGCTCCCAGCTCCAGCAAGGTGAATCTCAGCCTCTGGGTTGTTCCAGCCTTTACTGATGCCAACTGTCTTCTGAGCTTTGTCAAATTACATAATTTTGAATGCTCTGGTTCCTCCTTGTATAAACTGTGTGCAGTTATACTTTTTCACCTCTGTAAGATGGTTTGAGAGCCCGAAATGAAAAGTCCTACTGCTAAGACAGTCTTTTTGAAGGGATGCTCATCCTTTGTTCAATAAGGCCATTTGCTAGAGCAAAGCTGGGATTTAGAGAGATGCTGAGATGCTCTGACATATGCTTTTCACTGCCATTTTCTGTCTCTGTAACAGAGGTCACTTTTGCAATTATTGTTAGGAATGTATGGGCTGCAGTTTAACAGCTCAGTACATTTGACTGCATATTATGCTTGATTCATTTAAACTCAAAGCTTATTCCAGGACAGACGACAGCACTGATTTTTTTATAGCTTATTTCACACTCTGTGTCCTGCAAGCCACTTCAGATCCATGATCCTTTTGTAATTGATTATCCAACACTGAACAGATCTAATGTCCATGAAGGGGTTTGAAGAGCTCTCAGTTTGTATCATGACATAGGCAGGTGTGTTTCTACTGTGATAGAGCTCATTCTCCTCTGGACTACAATGACTTCCTTTGCTGTTGTGGTAGTTTGAGAGTCACTATGGATGTTCCCATAGAAGAGATGATCAATTATGAATTGTTCTAATTTAGTAAGTCACTCCACTACTGCTTTTTGCACAGTGGGAAAGAAATACATCTTCCCAACGTCATCAATCCAGGGGAAAATGGTAAATTTGACAGCTTTTAAAAAAGTGGTTGGATGGGGCTTTGAACCAAACTTTGTCAAGGGAGTCATTTATTGTCATTTATTGTCAAGGGAGTCTTCTTACCTTGCAGCAAAATATGCAACAACAAGAGCTACTTTGTGCTGGACTGGGAAAATGAAGGAGTATTGAACTCTTTCTTAATATCAACACTAAGGAATCTGGTCCTGATAGTCAATGTTGTGTTCTTAGATGGATGGCACTTGTCACCTTTCAGCAGATCTAGTTTAATTTGTGTGTGTGTCTCTCTCTCAGGTGAGAAGATTCTCAGAAGCCTTCTTCTACACTGAGCACCAGAAACCTGCTGCACTCATGTTCCAGGAAGGCCTGTAAGTAACCCATTATTACTCCTCTGTCTCTGCAATGACTAAAAAATTACTTTAAAATATTTTGCAGTCAAGAACGAGATCTTTTTTCTGACGGATATGAATGAATTTAGTTTGAGAGAGGTCATTGGCTCTGTCCTGGCTCCAAACCTATTGAAATGAGTTTGAAAAGTAAGTGACTTATCAGGCAGGCACCAGAAATAATTAATTTCAAGCTACATATACATATACATATACATATATATATATATATGCCATTCTTCAATTAACTTCCTAAACAAAATGCACCAGATCCAGCACTGGTACTTTCAGTACCAGTTACGGGAAGTCATTTGTTGAAAAGCAACAAATTTTAACATTTACAAATTTGCTTTTTATCATGCCTAAATCATTCCAAGGTAAATATTTCTTTATTTCTGCTGGAAAATTCCTGCTTGCAACCAAACTGTGAAGTGAGAGGAGCCAGTCTTAAAACTATGCTAGGGCAAATCCTGCCTTTGGTTTTAGCCCATGAACCCAAGTGGAGGCCTTGGATGGCACTCAGGACCTGACGCCTGAAGGCAGAGCTCAAAGAAGGATGCTCAGATTTGAATTTCTGAGTAATGAAGGTTACCCAGACTATTTGTCACCATGGGCAGACCACAACATTAACAGTGTGAAACCCATCTTTCAGAAGGGGCTGAAAGGCCATGACATCAGGTCCTGTCACAGTGATGATTTTTAAGTGAGACATTTGCTTCTAACCTAGCGCAGAGGAGAAAATTGCTTTTCTCAGAGCTGTCATTAGGGACATTAAGGCTGATTCAGTGTTGATGGAAAGGGCCCCTGCTTCATTAGTGGATGGGTTGTACAAGGCTGACTTGTTCTGCCAAATTCGAGCAGCACCATAGCTGCAGGGTCCCAGCTGTGTTCATTTGGTTCTCCCATGTCAGAATTTTAGGGAGCTGTGTACAATGAAAATCCCATGTCAAGATCCTGGGGTGAGGACACACACAGTTATGGCCCCATTCAAACAAACATAACCCTGCACATGGGAAAACCTAATTGCATGAAGTGCTTTAATTCTCCAGGCAGTCACAGAAGTAGCCCATTTCCTACAGATAAACATAAGACAAAAAAACAAACAAACAAAAAAATTATAAAAATTATTAAGTGGTCTGTATAGAAAATCTGGTCTACAGAGGCCACGTGGCAGAGGCAGGTTTTCTTCCTTGCTAGATGGTGTAGTTGGAAAAACAAAGCCTTGGCAGTCAGAGTATTATTGATATTGGGAGTGATAGTAGGGATTATTAATTGGGTTCACAGCCAGCAGCTGAGATCAATGCTCAGTGTGCCAGGTGCTGTACAACCACCTCAAGCAGTAAGATTTGTTCCCTCGTTTTATTTTTCCTTCTTAGCAGACAGGAGCTGTTTTTTGCCTCCCATGCTGGGTTTGGGTCAAGCTGTGCACCTTTGCACCTGACAGCAATTGACTGTTTAGGCAGAGGGGGACGCATCATTCCCAGCAGGCTGGGTGTGGCACAGGGTGGAAGCCTCTCAGAGGTCACATACCCTCCTTAGATTTAACAGACAAAAAAATTACTCCTTGCTCACTTTAATATCAATTATTCATCCTTTTCGTGAGGGTAAGTAATAATCAGACAAGGGATAATAGCTTTAAGATGAAGAACAAATTTGCTTTCAGCTGACCATCAATGAAAATCTTTTTTGCCTTACTTTCTGTATTTCATGTTTTCCCCATTTTTGGAGACAGATTTTTAAATAGGAAAGCTCATCAGAAATAAAGATTATTGTATTTATTATAGCTGAACACATATTTATCTGCCAGATTAATGTTACATTCACTGAAGAGAGCAGATATCATTTTGAGTGACCTAAATGAAGGGAACTGATGAGGGGCTACAAAAAAAACAGAGAGGTTCTTTTTACAAGGACGTGTAAAAATACAAAGTGGAATAGCTTCTAACTGAAAGAGAATAGCTTTAGATTAGGTCTTAGAAATAAATTCTTTACTGTGAAGGTGGTGGGGCACTGGAATAGGTTGTTCAGAAGCTTTGTGGCTGCCTTATCCCTGGAAGTGTTCAAGTCTAGGTTGAGCAACCTGATCTGGTGGAAGGTGTCCCTCTACCCATGACAAGGGAGATAGAGCTAAATGATCTTGAAGGTCCTTTCAACCCAAAATCATTCTGTGATTCTGTGACTGTCAAGAGACAGTGGCCGAGTAATGTGTCTTAGCACTTCCAGATTTGTACATGTGTGAGACTTCTCTGTGAGTGCTCTGAGGTCTAAGTGAGAGAGGACTTACCATTCGTCCTTGGCTTTGTTTGTCCCAGTGCTGTTCAACAAAATATTTGATTAATTCTTCCTGCATCTGGGTTTTGAAACCCTGATCACAGCCAGAGTGACAGACCTCATTTCCTGACCAGAAACCAGCTGAGGGATCCAGGTCCCAGCCAGCAGCTGAGACCCTTGGGAGTACAGCAAGGGGTTATGGCAGCTAACAGGAGCCTGTAGCAGTTGGGATATGGAATAATTTCAAAAACTGAGATTTTTCAGGAAGGGGTTATGCATGTTGTAGATATCTCTAAGTGAGAGATGGAGGCTTCTAAGACTTCTTCAGGATTTTTCAGGAAGGGGTTGTGCATGTTGTAGATATCTCTAACTGAGAGATGGAGGCTTCTAAGACTTCTTCAAGTCTTCAGGATGGGGTACCCCCTGTCGTGCAATAGAGCTTCCCTTTAAACGCACTGACTCTGTCCTCTGCCTGCATATCTGGGCTTGCAGGAGTAATGGAGACACAGCACAGTAGCTATTCAAGCACTCTGTTTTGTACTTTGCTGCCAGGATCCAGAGCCACACACAGATTTCTACAGAAATACGGAATTCAGATTATTTCACCAGCATGCCCCCGCTGCCAGCGGAATGCCTGGACATCGATGGGGACTGGAACACCCTCCCAGTTATCTTTGAAGACAGGTACACAGACATGCCTTGCAAAGGTGGGTGAAACACCACAGGGCACAGCTTCATGAGACAGCTTCAGCTGAGGGAGGTACTTCCCCAGCTCAGCAGAAGTGATCTCACATCCCCTGGGTTTATGAACTCAGAGTGTGATCCCCTAAGTAATACAGATGAATTTTAGTGTTTTCCCCAACAGCAGAGTATTTCCTTCACATTTATCATCTTTAAATTAAGCTTTTTTTAAAAAAAAGCAAAAAAAAAAGAGATGGAGGAAAAATCTAGGAAGAAAATCTGGTATTTTGGATTTTAGTACAGCACTAATTTAAAGAAAATACACTAGAATAGTATCTCCACTATGACATCTAGTGGTAAGAAATGTCAGAACAAAACCCCTCAATTTCAGTGTAAAGCCCCATGCTCCCCTGAAAGGCAGCATTGCCTTCCAAAAATATTTTGCCCTTTGAGTACCCAAATCAAATTTTTAATTAACAAATTATTTAGTTCCATAGTTATTTAGTAAAACCTCATAGCCCTTACTACCCTTTTCTTTTCACTTAACCTTTAAGATTACCAAGGAAGCAATATGTATTAATACTATAGGTGTCCACAGCCTAGTGAATATAGCCTGTGATACAAAATCTTCACTCTTCCACAGTTATTCTACTACCTAAATTGTGACAATGCTCATTTAAGGTATTTAAATTATGAAACTGAGTATTGAACTGATTCAAAGTAAGAGCTATACTGTGAACATTATTGAATGACACCAGGAATACAAAGAACTATCCACTTTGTTTTACTTACCTATGCTCTAAGAATGAGCAGTATAGGTACAATTATACTGAGGAAAGTGTATTTTCATAATATTGTTCTCTTTGGCCTAAATATAACTGTTCAGTGACTATAATTGTAGTTAAATGTGCTCTGGAATTGGTAATATGCTTTTAATGCATGTGTAATTTTCATAATATAAAAGTATAGAATAATATTTTCAAAGTATCCCAATTCTTTGGGTGATTTGTTGTGTTCTTACAGTTAATTTTCTTTCTTTCTTTTTCTTTCCTTTCTTTCTTTCTTTCTTTCTCTCTCTCTTTCTCTCTCTCTTTCTCTTTTTCTTTTTTTCTCTTTCTTTCTCTTTTTCTTTTTCTTTCTATCTTTCATTCTTTCTTTCTTTCTTTCTTTCTTTCTTTCTTTCTTTCTTTCTTTCTTTCTTTCTTTCTTTCTTTCTTTCTTTCTTTCTTTCTTTCTTTCTTTCTTTCTTTCTTTCTTTCCTTTCTCTCTTTCTTTCTTTCTCTCTTTCTTTCTCTCTTTCTCTCTTTGTCTCTTTCTCTCTTTCTCTCTCTCTTTCTCTCTCTCTCCCTCTCTCTTTCATTCTTTCTGTCTTTCCGTCTTTTTTTCTTTCTTTAGATCAGAATTTGGAAGTTTTCCCAGATTTTGAGGTTCCTGAAAATACTCAAATGGATGTAAATCTAGAAAATGAAGACTGTGCATCAGATGATGCCACTGCAGTAATGAAAGGAGACTTTGGGAAAGATACTCCACTAATACACACAGACAGGATAAACAGGAATCCCTCATGCCTATGCAGCAGTACTGAAGCTGCTGCTAAGGGTTTAAACCAGCATTACACATCTCAGGTATGTACAATAAACAAAGAAGACCAAAGGAAACATGAAAATATTTTTGTTTCAAGAGAGAAAACTATTTCTGACTCAGAGCCAGGCAATACAGAACACCTGTCAGAAGACTTTAAAACATCTGAGGAATTTTTATTAAAAGACGACAGACTTGTGGTGGACGTTATCTGTGGAGACATGGAACCCAGCAATAAGAACTCTCACAAAAGTGAGCCCATGCTAATTGTCAGTGCTCAGGATGAGTGTGGAGCATGTGGAACTGATGGCTTGGAAGACAGGACTGAAATACATGAACTAGATGAATTTGGTCATCCTGAACCTAATTTCACTTCATCTGAGCTTGCACTGAATGAATTGACCAGTCTTGGAAAACCAGAGGATGCAGACACCAAGGCTCATCTCCCTGTTTTGAAAGCTTTGCCTTCACACAGCTGTGAAGTGAAATCTGTCACAAAGGAGCAACGAAGCGAGGAGAATGAAGAATTTATCCTGACGTCAGGGATCATAAAAAGATCTTCCTCTATAATATCTGATTCAGGCATTGAAAGTGAACCAAGCTCAGTGGCATGGTCTGATGCTCGTAGCCGGGCCCTGGAGCTGCCCAGTGACCGGGAGATCCTGCACCCCTTGGTCCGGAGGCACGCCATCCACCGGAATTCCCTGGAGGGTGGCCACACGGAAAGCAACACCAGCTTGCCAAGTGGTATCCAAGCATCACTCACTTCCATCAGCTCTCTCCCCTTTGAGGAAGAGGAGAGGGAAGTGGAGCTTACCAAACTGACAAAATCTGTCTCTGCTCCTCAGATCAGTAGCCCAGAAGAGCCCACAGAGGAGGTGGATATATCAAAACACAGTGAAGCCACCTCAGGAGATTCAGACCAAAACTTAAGAAGCTGCATGGAAACAGAGGATAAAGATGGAAAAATAATCACAGACTTTTCTGAGCGTCAAATGACCACTGAAAGTGGACACATAGAACACAGAAGACATCCCAAACCCCTCCTCAAACACAGTAGCAGTAACACTGAGTTACCCAGGGAGGAGGAGAAAGTTTTTCCAGAGACTTGCTGTAGTTTGGAAAATACAAGACCACCCACTTGTCCGAAGCAGCTCCAAGATAATGTATCTGAGTGCCTGTCCCTGGAGAGCAATGGTGAGTGCAGCTTAAATACACCAAGGGCTTGTAATTACTTGGACAAAAATATAGCTAAGGTTGATACATGCATTGAGGATCCAAAGGATAAACTTAAGCCGGACCATTTAAAAATACAACAGGGCTCTTCCAATAGTAGAATTTCAGGAGAGGAAAATTTTTCACAAAGCATAAAGGTGGCACCAGATTTTTGCTATCCTGTTACAGCTCCTTCAGACACCTCCACTGAATGTGGCTCACTGCGAGGAGAATGTGGCAGCTCTCATGCTGATGAGAGCCCAGCAGTGTATGCAGAAATGCAGGGGTTGCAAGAAATTGAGCTCAATGACTCCCCTGCCTCAGCAGACCCTGCAGCAGGCGCCCACCAGACTGAACATCCTCAGGAGCCCAACAGCCAAGAGAATAAACTTGTAGCGAACGGCACCGGGTTTCCTTTGGCCACAACAGAGGGAGTAGCCCTGGAAAGCAGAAAGGCTGCTGATGTGGTTAACCTGTCCATCTCTTGCACAGCCACCTGTCTTCCCTTTTCTTCTGTGCCCAAAGAGACCCCTGCCATGGCGGGCTCCTCGGCAAAGCAGGCCGCGTTCCCCATCACGCGCCAGCCGCTGGGCTCCTTTGGAGTCGTCTGCTCCAACTCGGATGAGATGGATGAAGAGACCAACGAAAGGATGCTGAAGTAAGAATGACTAATTACTTCATTAATGTAGCCAGGAGACCCTGACACAGTTCAGGACCCTAATGCACTAGGCATACAGGGAGCTTGGATTTGAGACGGTTGCATGAGGAGTTTCAGTATAAATAATACAAACAGACGAATGGTTCACATAGAGTGAATAATCTATATAGACAGGAAGGATGAAAACAGAGAGACCAAGATTGTCAAAGACATCAGGTCCTTAATTCTCATGACAAGCAGTGGGATTTAGGTTTCTAATAATCTTGGAGAGCTGACCGTCCTTCCTGAAATCAAGGGTATCCATAGCAGAGTGTCAGTCCCAGATAGTTCACTGTGGCAGCACCACAGACTGTTTCCTGCTTTAATAATGGCACTCAGTAGCTAAACTATGAAATAGGGAATTCAGATTGGTTGGTATGTCTCAACTTCACCTTCTCAAACTGGAAAAATAGGAGAATTGAAAGCATGGGTAGCTGGAGAAGAGGCATTATTTTTGTTTCTTGCTTCATTGCCGAAGGCAAAAGTGCCATATCGTGGCCGTGACGTCACAGGGACCCATTTCACAGATTGGCACACTAGCACTTATATTTTTCCAATATAGTTTGGTGCCTCTTCTGTGCTGATGAAAAACAGCAGCACTGAAATTTCTCAATCCATTCAGCTGCCCACAATGTTGGTTGTCTTCATGTACATTCATTTTCAACCCGAGATTTTGTTTTTATTCTTTTAAAAGCATCTTGAAGTTTTATATACTACACTTAATCCCTGACAAATATAAGCACAGAATTTGTTTCTTCTTTATGGAACAGAACATTTGATCATGCATTTATGCACATGAGTTCAGGGCTTCCAGATTCATTCATGGCCCCAAAGCTATTTTTTTCATTCTTGTGTCCCTTAAAATTAGTTGGGCTGATGTAAGTAATTGCTTACCATTGTACTTGAGTATCTTAGAGTTCTTTTTCAATCTTAATGATCTTATGATTATATCAAGTTGCCTTAAGAGATGCCCAGGCTTTAAAGTTTGTAACTCCAATGCTTGTCTGGCCCAGTTTTCTGCTTAATTTCACACTTACATTGTGATTATTAATTCCTAAATTATCTGGATAAGTTTTATTGAGTCAAAAAGCCACTGAAGAGTTTTGGCATCTTCAGCCAGCAGAATGCTTCAGGATGAATTCAAGTGTCAAATTTTAGACCTTCAGTAGGAAAGGTGTTAATTCTGTCAGCATTAACATGTTATTTTAAATGCTGCTAAATGTTTTCAAAATGCTAATGTTTTCAAAAGAATCCAATATCAAATAAACCCCAAAATATCTACCACATGAGGTGCATCCCTTAACTCTAGTTTGAGGAAGAGGGAGAAACACCTACCTGACTATATAACCTGCATCTGATGGTAGCAATATTATATATTTTGTATTTCAGTACCTATAAGGCCAATGACATTGTTAAGAGGCAAAATTGATAATTCTGTACCTCATTATCATTTTATGAGCTACCAGGAAATTAATTTTGCTACTCTTTCGTTTCTCTGGCAAGTGTGACTTGCTAATGCACTTTAGTTCTTCCCTGTATGGTGACAAATTACAAAGAAACAGAGTTTATGACTTCTCTCAGTCCTAATAGATAAGGAATTGCATCCAGGTCTCTACATAAAGTTGAAAACATAATTTATTTCAAAGACAAGCCTCCTCATTTCACTCATTTCATTTGAAGGTTTGCTGCTGACCACCCAGTTCTATTGTGATTAATTAATGTATTCTCCAGTTTTTATCAGGCCAAAGAAAAATTTAAAAAAGAAATGAAGATTGAAGGATTTCTGTACAGTGACTTACCTGTACTAGCTTCTGATATCCCATATTTTCCACCAGAGGAAGAGGAAGAAAATTTGGAAGATGGAATTCACCTGGTTGTCTGTGTCCATGGATTGGATGGTAAGGCCAGGAAGCACTGCTGTTTTTAAGTCATTTTGGTGTAAACTACAAAAAAAAGGACAGATGTTCAGCAAGTATGAAAGAAATGAGTGTCTAAGCATTTGTTTTACCTAAGCATTCCTTATTATGCTATTCAGTCCATTTCAATAAAGCATCTATGAGAATATTAAGTATTGTTGCTAATATATGGGGTCTTGCTATCGGTTTTTGGGTTTTGGCACTTTTTTGTTTGTTTATTTGGTTGCTTTTGTTTTGTTTTTGTTTTTGTTTTTGTTTTTTTAACAGCAATCTACACCAAAGCACATCAGTCCTCCCGTGTACAAGAAGAGTTCACATCAGTAACTCCTCTTTCCACAGATGCTTGGTTGTTTTGCAGTACGTCCCTAGGAGGGAAATGTTATTTAAACCCCCAAAGCACTGTTATAGATTAGATAGTGGTTGACTTTATAAAGTGAGAAAATAAAAATCATTCTTCACTGCAGAGGAAGCAGATCTTGAGATTTTTTACGTATATGCTTTCTAAGCAGGAAACAGTTATGTTAAATGTGAACTTCCTCTTGACAAATTATTGATATCAATAAGAAAGGTGTAGATATTAACACTGAGGCTACAGAGAAGAAGTGGTAGAGACACTGAAATCTCAAAACAACCAACCAAACAAACAAAAAAAATCCCACCAAAATTAAAAACAAACAAAAAACCCCAAACATTGGCTTGAACCACGACTGCTTGATATTGAATATCTCAGTGGCAAGGAATGCCCTTCTCGTGAGGCAGTGGTACCTTCTTCACCAGCAAAATATTTCAGAAGACTTTGGAATTTTCTAGTACAGAATGAGGCATCTTTCAAAATATTAGGAGTCTGATGGTATTTCAGCACCACCTCTAATTGTGAATATTTGAGATGGGCCACTCTGTATCTGAAGGTACAGCCCTACAACCCAGCACAGGTATTGAGGTATCCCTGGGGGCCTCAACTTAGCTTTCTGTCTTTTTGTCTTGCCTCTGTTGTTCAGCAAATTGAGGACAGATTTACTCTGGACCTGATGGTTGCCCTTTCTTACCCACCATTTATGCAGTCCCCCACAGCAGCTGGTGAGGTCCAGCCCACCTGGGGCGGACTGTGAGAATTCCTGTTCTGCTGCTTCCATGCATGATCCTGAGGTGTGATAACATTCTTAGCAGCACTTAGCAAGAACTCCACAGTGTCAAGGTTGTGTGTTAAATTGACTCTATGCTGGCTATTTTTCTGTTGAATTGCTTCTTATAAAGTACCATTTTTTCCTAGGTAACAGTGCAGATCTGCGTCTGGTAAAGACTTTTATAGAACTGGGACTTCCTGGTGGAAAACTGGACTTCCTCATGTCTGAAAGAAATCAGGTAGTACAGAGTTAATTTTCATCTTCCTTTAGATTGCTGAAATAGTGCCTTCAGCAAAAAGCCTTTTCACCAGTTGAGTGAAACAAAAAGCACTGGGGAATTCAGGGAGTTGTATGTAGTACTTAGTGCAAAGGCCTGCTTCTATTTCTATTTTGATAGGGTGTTCAAACCTATTGGAAAATATTCCTGGCATTAAAGTCAAAGGAATGACATTGGCAGTAATAGGACTAGACCTTACAGGAAGAAAATGGATTTATCCTGCCAGTTTGCAACCAACAGAAAGCAGCAAATTTAGTGATGCTAAATTTTCTGTAGAATGTGGAATATCCAGCAGGTGTTGTCAGCTCTCTTTGCTGCATCAGCCATTGTTTCTCCTGTTGCAGTGTTTGGGGGATTTATTTCCTTGAATGATAAAGAAATGTCCTCCAGAAAAAATTGATTGCGGGTCTAGGCAGAGAAACAGAAATGAATCCTGTGCTTTGCTTGGCAGTGGAGCCATATTTATGACCAAAGACCTAACTTTATGCAGAAGATAAGGATTTCCATTGTGCAGTCAGAAACATTATTCTGATTTATGAGTACCTGAGAAACCTGTGTTAAAACTTTGTGACCTTTTTTTGTTCAAAAGCTTTTATATTTTGAAGTAGCTGGTTGGTGCATGTCTGTGAACTTTGGCACCTTCCAGTGCACAGCTCTGTCAGTAGCAGACTTGGACAGTGAATGTAAGCAAAGTGAAAATAGGAGACCACTTCATACTTCTATCAAGGCCTCTTCCAAGAGAAAAGAATGTTTTCAGAGAATGAAACATCTTACAACGTCTGTATTTAACCTTAAGAGTCCATAATGGAAACTATTTAGATCTTATTGTCTGGGAAGGTGGCGAAGTTCTCACAGCACTAGAAGTGGACATGGATGGCTTGATGGCTATTTTAATAATAAAGCATCACATCACTGTTTTTCCCTTTCCTGAGAACCACACTAAAAATTACCCAAGAATTCAGTCATTTATCTGGTTTGCCTCATAGAGGAAAATTCAAATCACTTTTTTTGGCATTCATTTGTGATGCATTTGACAAACTCATTCAGGCTGAAATGATAGTAAAGGATGGAGATATAATCAGGTGAAATATGATGCTTGACATGTATTATTTATGATTAACATTCAGGCTGATATTCTTGCACTTTTAAACAAACTGAAATAAGCCAAAGAAGAAATCACTAATTATCAATGCAGACAATACAAACAGGCAGAAGGTTACTGGACTGTTTTTAGTTTATGAGGACATTTATTTTAAGTCTGTATTGCAAAGTGAATATCATCATGTTTTCCTGTGCAAGAGCTGCCATTAGCAAGATCAGTTGTGTCACAAAAGCATTAATTACTGATATGTTTCAAAAGCATTAATTAGTCATATCTTTGCTCTGAATAGCTGTTTCAACATTTGATGATTGTTTTGTGGCATCTTATTAGTTATGAGTTTGATTTAGAGTCCTGCTGGCTTGCCAAATTACAAAGTTCTGAATAAGATCTGCCTGTAATTGTATAGACTAGAAATATATTGCTTGTTTTATTGTCTCACAACTGGCAGTACTGTTATGAGCAATAAATTATTCATCTGTCTCTAGCACTCATTCTCTTACTGATGACTGTTGAATAACAAACACACAGCATTTGATTAAGATGGCCAAATAATTTTGATGACATCCTTAGCATCAGTATAACCCTCATGTCAATGTATAATCCTGTGAAGCACTTTACTGCAGTAATCTGTTGAATCCTAAATGGCAAAAGCTTTTCTTCCATGTGCAGAGTCTGGTATCTAGAGCAGCTGAGCATTATCAGTTCCCACCAGTGTCAAGTCAGCTGCTTTAGCATTATGCTTGTGACTCTGGAATCACTCAGCAACCTCTGTCAAAGCAGAACTTCAGCTTAAAAGGGGACCCAGAGACTGAGAAAAATCTCCCTTCTTCCTCCCTGAGCATGCATAAAGAAAATTTGCACCGGTTGTTACATTTCTGCTTGCATTTGACTTTGAAAATAACTTCAGTGTGCTATAAGTGTAATATATTTTAATTCATGAACTAATTTAATTTTTCAACAGACTGATACTTTTGCTGATTTTGATACAATGACTGACCGATTGCTGGATGAAATTATTCAGCATATCCAGCTGTACAACCTCTCCATATCCCGAATAAGGTAAGCTTTATGATAGCAAACGGAGTGTAACTGTTTGAGTTACATGAGCAACATCCAGTGAAATTAGCTTTTCCTAAAGTGCCCTGTGTCAAAAGCCATTGAATCAGTGAGATTAATTTTACATTCTTGTAGATCAGAGTGAAAGAATATGATTCTTATGAAAGAGAATCTTTTAGGCTGAAAAAAACATTACATGGTAACTAAAGGATCTTGTTGAAAGCCCTGACAGAGTCCTCCCTCCAGAGCCATTTGTTCAATCTTTATGTTTATTTAAAAAAAAACACAGATGGGTTTTGTATTAATGTAATTCTTTCTTTCCCAACAGTTTTATTGGACATTCTCTTGGCAATGTCATCATTCGATCTGTACTAACTCGCCCCAGGTTTCGTTATTACCTCAACAAGTTACACACCTTCCTGTCCCTCTCTGGGCCTCACCTGGGAACCCTCTACAACAACAGCACTTTGGTTAGTACAGGTAAGAATTGCTGGGAAAGCTTTGACCGGATGTGGTCCATGGCAGAGGGCATGAGAGGGCAGCAAGCGGAGGTAGGAATTTATTGTGGCACGACTTGTATCTTGAAGTTGTGGAAAATATTTGCTAAAGACTTTGAACCCATACAGAAAAAATTTGCAATTTTAATATCTACAAGGTTCATCATATTGCTCCCTGGAAAAGCTCAGGGGTGTGCAGCAGTGAGAGATGAACCTCTTTCTACTTAGTCTCCCACTCCTCCCCTGCGGCAAATAAAGAAAGAATGTCCCACATTCCAGTCTTCCTGAGTGTTTTCCTACTACCATGAGACAGCCATAGAATAGTTTGGTTTGGAAGGGACATTAAGGATCACCTAGTTCCACCCCTGCCATAAGCAGGGATATCTTCAAGTAGATCAGTTGTTTTCAAGCCTTGTCCAACCTGACCTGGATTATTTCCAGGATTGAGGCATTTACCAGAGAGTTTCTCTCTGGGAAACTTCTTCCAATGTCTCACTACCCCCATTGTAAAGAATTCCTTCCTTATGTGTAGTCTAAATCTACTCTCTTTTAGTAGAAAACTGTTGCCTCTATCCCATGAGACCCTTAGACTTTTTTCCTTTTGATTAGATGTACAAGAACAAACAAGACTTCTACAAAATTACATCGCTATCCTTACTGTAGGTACATGTCTTTAACTCCTCTGCTCCACAATTTACAAAGGATAAAAATATACACCAATTTTCATTCCAGGTCTATGGCTAATGCAGAAGTTGAAAAAGTCAGGGTCACTTTTGCAACTGACCTTCAGGGACAACGCGGATCTGCGCAAGTGTTTCCTCTATCAGCTCAGCCAAAAAACGGGTGAGTAGGGCTTGATGTGCCTTTGTAAATACCAAGGGCTATTCCATTGCCTTGTGCTGGATTGGCCTATTCTCCAGGGAGTAAATGAAATCTGCATTTTGTCAACAACCTTTCTTTAAACACTCTTTTTAGAAGGGCTCCCCTGTCTAAAACCTAATGTCAATTTGATCCGTCCATTTTTTCTGTGAAAGTTATCAGATAATGTCTTTGCCAAACTGTTAGCATTAAATAAGACCTTTGTGCTGCAGTAAACATGCACCTAAGTTTATATTCTGCAGGCAAGAAACATTATTCTTGGCAGGCTATCATTGCTTAATTTATGCTGTGAGATGAAAACCATTTTTCCTTTTTTATTATTTTTTTGTAAGTTTAACATCTCTTGTCTATAGGAAATATGACTCTGTGAGATGAAAAGCAAATTTTATTCATGTCTGTTCTGACATTTCTGTACTGCAGAGAGAGATGTATGGCCTCACAGTAGAAAAATGATGACTGAATAGAGAAGCTTCTTTCCTATTCTTTAGTCTGCCATGAATAAATGAAATAAATCAGGCTTTTCTTGAGAAAAGAAAGCAAGCATGATCCTTCTGTGGAAGCAATTGCTTTCTTTTAAGTTATTTTTAATATTCTGTGTGAGCAAACTGGTGTTAAGTATGTAGTGACAAGGTAACTACTTGATGTTTAATTCTTTTCTCATACTTTTGTACACTGCTAATAGGAAACAAGGACTATGTTCATCTGAATAGAACATCTAAATCTTACAAACAGACTACATAACTCAATGACAGGAAGTTGATGTAAATTTGCGTTATTTGAATTTCCCCTTTGATTCCCTAGTTCTTATTTCCATGGAATGCAGCTGAAGACTACTTTGACTTAAGGCATCAACTACTGTCAAGTTAAAACAAAACTGGGTCTACACGAAAAGCTCATATTTTAACTTCTCAAGCAATGAATTACCAAACATGTGTAGTGAGTCAAAGTGATTTTCCGCTTGTTAGCTTGGTAGACTGGAGTTATAAGGTGCTACAAATGCAGGTGTTGTGCTTGAAAATGGAGAAGGCATAAATTTAAATGTGGAGAGAGTTGTCTGTAAAGTCAGAGAAGAGCTGTCTGTAAAGTCAGAAACACCTGGGTAGATGCTTTCTGCTGAAGGCAAAATTTCCGAAGATGTAGATTTGTCCATATGTGAACATATGAGCTGGCATGCTGATTCCATAGAGATGTGTCCCTGCTCTGGCACCCTGCTCCAAAAGAAGTGGGGAGAACCTACAGAGAGAGAAATGCCAGAAGCAGTGTTGTGCCTAACACTCACTGGGGCTTCTCCTACCTTTTACTTCAGATCAAAGTTGCAAACTCAGTTGGTTTGACTGTGCAAGAGAAAATGTAAACACCTTAAGTCAGGTTTTGGAGAGGCAGCCAGCAGGACTTTCCATAGTGGTGGTGATGGTCAGATTTTCTATGAAAGTCTAGAAATCATTGTTATGGAATTGTAAAGACATGGATGGGTCTTCGAGATCATTTGGTTCTAATCCCCCTACAATGGGCAGGAACACCTTCCTCTAGACCAGGTAGCTAAAAGCCCCATCCCACCTGGCTCTGGTTTTGGGCCATTTTCCCATAAATGGGAGGGAAAGATGAAGGATGAACCCACAGCTATTCTGTGCTCAAGATATTCTCTGAACAAGTAGATTATGTCATCAGTGTCTACTGTCTTTTGTTAACTGTGGGTAATGGAGCACTCAAGAGACCACAGACAAGTCAAACAGCAGGAGCTCATCAGGGGCCCCATTAACTCCGGGGAAGAGGGAGGATTTGGGTTTTCAGTTGATGTACCAGCAGTGTGGATTTCTCAAGTGACTGCTGCATGCAGGGGCTGGACGGACCTTAAGACTCACTCAACACCAATGTAATAGTATGACATTATAGCAATTCCTTTTCTTCTCCCTCTCTGTGTTTTGTTTGAGAGTTTTACTAATTTGTTGTGTTATTTTTGAACTTGATCCTGTTTAGAGGTATAAATATTGCAAGAATAAAAAAGTATTTTTTTTACAGACAGGTCTTTTCCTTGTTGACACAATTAACCTGTGTGAGTGTTGATAAATAACAAATAGTTCACAGAAGCAATAGAAATTGTTTAAGCTCTTATGAATCTTTCTAAGATTGTGTTGTATGTTTTAATAATTATCATCTATTTTGCACTCTAAATTTTCAAAAGCCTTTGAAAATGATACTGCTGACACTGTATTCATCTTCATCACTGTGCTTAATTTTGACTAATGTACTTAATATGTTTGCCACAGGTCTTCAGTATTTTAAAAATGTTGTGTTAGTGGCCTCACCCCAAGACAGATATGTACCTTTTCATTCAGCAAGAATAGAAATGTGCAAAAATGCACTTAAGGATCGACACACAGGTATGTTTAAGATCTTTTATATATTCCCAAGGCTGTTGAAGAATTGCACTTCTGTGCAGCTGAGGTCATTACATTATAAGGGTTTTTCATCAACATGATGAAAACTCAAATGTTTATTTGATAAGGGAGAAAGTGTTCGCTTCCCACAGGAAATTACTGAAATCAATAAAAGAAGCTTTTTAAGCTCTTTGCCTGATGAAAACAAATTTCAATCAGGTCATAATCAAAGGTTTCTTACTGCTTCCTCCCCTTCCTTCTAATTTTTTTTTTAGTGATAATAGAACTCTTGACAGTGTTTTTCTCTTGTCTACTGATTTACTTGTATTGTCTTCCCTTTTTTAGACATAATGAAATCTTTCTCAACACATCCAAAGTAAGGAGGGTTTCCCTTTGTTTTCAACAGTGTTTGAATGATTGCAATACAATTTAAGGGACAGATCTAAAATCATATTGTTTTGTAATACAATCTGTAAACCACATCGGGACTCACACCACCAGAAGCCCTCCTGTGAGCCCAGGCTGTGTGCATTGCTTTTGTTATTAGCAGTTTTCCTCATTTATAAGATGTTTCATGGCTTCAGTTTGATACTGCATCCAGGAATAATGTTCAGTGCAATTTCATCTCCATTTCACATATGTGATTACCTAGAAATGGAGGTACTCTTTGGAAGCTGAAAGAGACACACAGGCCTAATAATCAGCATGGTTCCCTTCACATCTCTTACTTAAATGACAATTCTTTCTGTAGCTCTTTCTATCCTACTTCAGACATGTATTAAAAGGAAATTCTTCAACTTACCTGCAGTGGTTGTTCCTTGTGGACATGTTTGACCAAGCAGGAGCCAGATCAGTGCATTTATCGATAGATCAGATCATTTATCTGTAAATGATCTGAGCCATTGTTTCTGCCCCTATAAACAACTCAGCTATCTCTACATGATGCCTTCCTGCATTAGAATCCCCAGAGAAACCCACATGGACTTGTGTCCTGACACACCCTCTCACATTTGAATTCTTAGGCAGTGTGAGTCCAACTGCACTCCCCTAAAAGAAAAAACGAACATTTTCTTCATTGACAGAAGAAAGGCTGAGGATGTCCCAGGCCTCATGCCAAGCAGCTTCAGCATATCCCTCCTTGTGGCCAGTGCCTCCATTAGATGAACATCACTCTGGCACCTGCCAAATCTTTGAACTGGACTGCTGTCTCTTACATTTATTTTGGCCTTGCTTCCAATTTCCTTCTCACAGGGACTGCAATTAAATGATACTGGAAGAGAGGATCTGGCAGCTTTGGTGGGTGGATGTGATATCTCAACTCTTTTTCAGGTCCTGTTTATGCAGAGATGATCAACAACCTGCTGCAGCCTTTGATTGGGGCCAAGGACTGCACTTTGATCAGGCACAACGTGTTCCATGCTCTGCCCAACACCGCCAACACGCTGATAGGCCGGGCTGCCCACATTGCTGTGCTGGACTCTGAACTCTTCCTGGAGAAGTTTTTCCTTGTGGCAGGACTCAACTACTTCAAATAGTGCCTGAAGTACAGGGTAACAGAGGCCAACCTTTCCATTGAGTGGAGGAGACTCCCTTAGCCAAAGGAGTACAGTGTTAGAAATGAGATCAGGTGGGACTTTCAAACTTTCCATTTCCATTTCTCTTTCAGAGAATAAAGTGCTATGGCTTTAAGGCATTCAAGCTTCCAAGTATTGGTGCTTTTGGAAGAAATAAATATTCCTCTTCAGTTTCTATGGGTTTTTTTTGTCCACATAAAGACATGAGCCGCTTCTGAAGTACAGAATCAGAATAAGAAGGTTAATTCTCCAAATGTGATTGGACCAATATAATTCCCATTTCTCCTGAATATTAAACTATGAACTTGTCTGCCCTTGATTTCTTTCTTATTTATGTATTAACAAAGCTCTACATTTGTAGCACTTTTGGGGTAGTTAACACACAAGAAAAAAGTGTATGTGAACTCAGGTTAAAACCTTCTTTGTGATGAACTGAGAAGTCTGAAAACAATTTATGAAAGCTGCAGTCTTTCTTTTGGAAGAAAATATTTGGATGGTTCCATCACTGGTAATGATTTGTAACATACAGATTGTACATTCAAATAATGGAAAGGAGTAAAATATTTTACATAGAATGAACAAATATTGATATTTGTCTTTAAAAAGAAACCCCAACTTTAGTTTGGGAAGAATTTCATTCAAGTTAGAAGCTGCCAAACAAAGAGGACTATACTGGATTACTTGTAAAATATCAGTGGCATCTGTTAACATTTCTTCTGTTTACATTTATAGAGGATCATAAATGACTGTGTTTGTTATAACCTTAAAGGTAAAATTTTTACGTTTACATTTGTATCTAAGTCCATTTGTCCCATTTTTTTTTTTATTATTTAAGAAAATTATTACACTGATACAGATTTCAAAATCTAGCCAGTTATACCCTTGAAAATCCCAAACATTTGGAATAAAAATAAAGGATGGAGATATAGAATGGTAAGGATTGTGGAAAGTTTAAAAAATATAAGGATATCTTAAGATCCTCTGCAATACCCTCTAAATTCTTTGTTAATGCCCATTTGCAGTGCTGTATACAATCCTAATTATTATATTGTTACATCTGGTTGAACTATTTAAAATTTTATTTGTGCAATGATATCTAGATCATTTTTAAGAGTTTGAAAAAGAACTTATTTCCCAATTTTTTATTTTTTTTCATCAAATTTACATTAAGATTTTTATCACAAAGTTATTTGATTTAAAGTGACAAATTTCAGTAACTTTCTGCACATTTTCATAACATTTTGATAAATTTTCAATGTCACAAGAGCTTTTTGAAAAAAGAGAAAGTGAATAATTCTTCACAATTATTTTTGTTTGGAAGGAAGGCAATTTTTTAATGCAAATACAATTTGTTAAAAAATACAAATGAACAAGTCTCTATATCTTCTAGCACCGACTGCAAAAAAATTTAGCAAGCTGAGTTTAGATGTCAAGACTCCCATCAGTAAACTAAGATCAAGTTGGTGCAGATTTGTGAAATAAGAGAATACAAAATGAAAACAAAAAACCATCACAGCCATAAGGAAATATTTGTAGTTGCAAAAAATAAAAATAACTTTTCCTCAAAAGAAAAAAATGAAAAACTTACACAAAATTAGTTCAAGAAAAGAGTTTTAGCAGACTGAAAAATGCTGGTAAAGGAAAAAAGGTGGCTTGATAACTAATGTATGTTTTCAAACTACGAAGGAGAAAGAAGTTACCTTCCAAAGGGTGAGATTAAACCACCTGAAAAAGAGTATTACACATAAAAATCTGTGCCATCATAGAGGCAGAAATCGTATGGGAACAATTCCATGGTATGATTCAATGCTGACAATTTTCGTAAACAATACCTCAGTACTTGAATTAAATAGGTAGATACTATCGTGTCTCTCTCTTCTTTTTTTTTTCCTTACAGATTGACTATTAAATGTTAACAGTGAATTTTACCCAGTTAACAATGAATTCTATCAAGAAACCTCTGGTTTCCACTTCTTGTTTGAGAATTCTTTCTTACTTTTTGGCCTCAGCAGTCTAGTTTCAGCTACACTGACATATCACAGCTTACTTCTTCCTCAATAAATTGTCTATAGAATTTTAAATATAATGGGTCATGGAGGTCGAGCTGTGCAGCACTTTTGAGCCTGGACTAGTACTTCTGTATGGAAAAACAGGAAAGAAAAGCAATCCCTAACCATGAGCAACTTCCAGTGCGCTGTATGAGGGTCTGATCCACTTGTAGAAAACATTCAGGAGTCTGCAAACTGAAAATTTTGAAAAAGCATTTGGAAAGAAGTGACTTTTCACCTATATACATGCCTGCTGCGTGTGTACATAGTCTGTACAAAGAAGTTTGCTTCTTTCCAGGTCTCACACACCAACTTTCACAGCCCTGAGTCTGACAACAAAGCAGTGTAGCTGTTCTTGTGCTCAAATGGGAGGTTCTTGCCTTGCCTTGTGCATTGGACAGCATTCCCAGCCTTCTCTTTGCATGACTGTGAGAGAATGGACATAAGAAAAGGTCTCTGCATTGCTGCAGGAGTTAGTGGACCTTTCCATATGTTCACTTTGACATTCTGTACTCCTACCAGTGCTCTGACTGATGGGTAAATATACCTAAAGGTGTCAGTGTTCCTAAACTTACAGAATTATTTGATGGCTCAGTCTGATTTCAGAGTTGGAGTTGGATTGTTTAGAAACTTGGATCAGATCCACATAACTTACATCTTGTGGGGTGTGGAAGAATGCTCCTGTGGAACCTCAGAAAAATCTGGGAAGTGTCATTCCTGTCAAATGCTAAGACACAGATTTTATCTTCCTTCTCCTGGCAGAACATTGTGGGAGATATTGGCAGTAGCAGTCTAGTTGAGATTCTATTTTAAGGTTCTCAGAATAGCCTCTCCCACTTTTTCTTCTTTTACTCTTTTTAATGGGATGTTGCCTCTCAATAGTATAAATCCATTCCATTGTGTAGACTATACTGCAAAAAAAATCTGCATTTTCATTATGATATAAATAATATCAAAGTTTTAGACTTCATCAAAGCATAATAATCAGCATGGACTTATTTTCAGATTTGTATTTACATGGAAAGAAATATACAGCAAATATTATCTTTATAAAAATTAGCAAAGCAAGTGCACAGTTAACACCTGTGTTTCTGTCACAACCTTTGGAATTTCAATATATTGTCATTTCACATAAAGTCTTTTTAAATGCATTTAAGTAGATTTGCAGTATGTCTGCAAGTATTTTCCCTGCCATCTGCACATGTCACCTTTGGCTTTCTCTATCTCTGGGGGCAGGGCTTAAACTTTTCAGTGAAGCTCTCACATTCATAGATGATAAAATTTTTTCAAGGCTTTGGACAGAAGAGAGAAAAACTTAAGTTTTTTTTTGCAGCTTGTCAGTATTAATGTCAGCTGTTATTGAAGTGATGCTCCCTTCAATTCTAAAGGATTCTTCAGTCAAGTAAAAAACAAAGCCAGCATTCTAAGGATGTTTTTTGGCACCTGAAAAGCTTAAAACTAACAAGGAGGATCTCCACCAGGAAAGTGCTATTGAGCTATTGAGTGCTATTGTGCTATTTGGCTATTGAGGTTTTCCAGTGTCAGAGGTGAAGAATGAGCTATAGCCCAGATGAGCAAGTTCTCTGGGAGGAAAGGTGATAGCCCATGAGTAGAAAAAGAGAAGCAGAGCCAGCAGATCTCAAGGCTTTGAAAGAGACAAAGATAGGGGGATGAAAGAAAGACAAGTTCCTGAAGCAGGCTATAACATTTAAGAGGACTGACATAAACTGTTTTAAAAGATTTGAAGAACTTGAAAACAGTGTGCTTATAACAATTCAGTGGATATCTATAATTCTATAATCATGTCTTTATTAATAGCTGGATTATTTTTTTCTCCAGTATTCTGGATCTCCTAGAGCCCATTGCTCTCCACTTTTAAAAGAATTTAATATCTTCTGAAATGGATTATTTTTTAAGTATGGTTGGAGAGAAATTTCAGTATTGACTAAGTGTGTGTAGATGAAGGACAGATCTTTCTGCATCTGGGCTGAGGATTTTAAAGGAGTTGGTTTTCACCTGGAAAATGAGAATCCAGTCTCCTGAATCCTCTGGATTTTTTTCTTCTTGGAGAATTGTAGAATTTATCCTATTTAATTTCATTACCTAATTTGTGCTTAAAACTTTGCTCCAAAATGAATTTGTTCTACTAAAATAAAAGTCTTAATTTCTGCCTGTAGTCAGTGAAGAGAGGTAGCTACTACATCTAGCTTATAATAAGATTAGTAACTTATAATAAGATTAATTTTCTGTCTGTCTAAGACATAGACAGAAACTGGAGGCTCAGAATTTGTGGACTGGATGACATCTTCAATTTTTCATACTTGGGTGCAGATTTTGACTGCACACCTTGACCAAAAGCGAACATTGAATATATGAATAAGGATCCATTAAAAACTGGCAGAAAGGGCTCTTTTTCTGGCCTCCAATGAATACTTGTTTTCTCTTTAATGCAATTTAAAATTTGTTTTCAAAATCAAGTCTATCCACTGAAAATAGAGGAAATTGAAATTTTTTAGCTTTAAAAGATTATTTTCTAAAGATTGAATACTTAGCACAGAGCTTTGGAATTACCTACGCAAATTCTGATCACTATTTTACTTCAAAGCTTTTCAAAAATATCCCCAGACCAATCCTCTTCACTGTTCCCTTGACAGAAAAGAGTGACACTTGAAAGAGAAAGCTATCATGTGCAAACTGTGAATTCAAGCAAAAGTTTTCATTAGAATTTGTAGTTTTCTTTGGTGCTTTTGCATGTTTAAAATAAAGTTCTTTTGCTTTCTACCTCTGCATTTAACACAACTGAGTACTGATGAAGCAGATAGATAAGAACTTCTAATAACGGGGTTAGACTCTTGTGGAGGTTTATGCAAATATCCCATGAAATTTAATATATAATGAATAGTCATGGAGGATTTCTGATGCAGTCTCAGCAAGCCAATATGTGTCAGCCTAGCTGAATGATTATTTTCTTTGTGGACTTCAATTTCCATTTATAAATTATCAATAGAACAGCCTAACATATTTCACTCCAGCTGGTTATTTAGATGCCAAAGGTCACGTCCATAGAGAACTCTTATGGAGTGTTTTTTTAAAATTTCAATACATATGCTCAGCAGTTTTGATAGTTAATGTGATCTAATTGAAAGTTTCTAGCTTAATTTACCTCCTCCCCCAAATTGTCAGTGCTTATTTAATAATTGAATTGTGTTCAAGTAATAAACCAGTATAAATACAGAGGGATAAAGAGAGATATAAATTCAGAGGGAGCAGCTGGAAGTATCCATGTGTAATTCCTGTTCAAAGCAGGATTATCATGAGCCTCATGGTAAGGTCAGCCATATATTTGTCTTGCTGGATATTGAAAATCTGGTGATGGATATACTACAGCTACTCTGGAATACCTTCTCAACTGCTGTATATCACTCCTAGGGAAAACAACCAAGCAAACAACAAAAAAAATTTTTTATTTTTTAAATCCAGTTTAAACTTTCTGAGCTGCAGCATCTTTCTGTTACCTTTTTTTATCCCACCTTTTTATTCCACGGGGTTGATCTTGCTTCTGGTACAGTTGCAACTTCCTTTTCCATGCTTTCAGACAGCTCCTCGTCACTTGGTGTCTTTTGTGCCAGGCTAGACATGCCTAATTCAGTCTGTCCTCAGAAGCTTTGTGCTTAGACCCCTCACTGTCTTGGCAATCTTTTGTTGAGCTCCATTCAGTTTCTCAACCCTGAACTGGGAGAAGAGGCACCAGGAATTGGCCAGCTTCATTGGATGGCAGCTCTGCTGCAGAATGGAGCCTTTTCCTTGTTCAGGAGAGCCTCTGGCTTCTGGCATTCATCACATCCTCTCCCTGTCTGAGGCTCTCATCCAAAGAGCTGGAGCTGTTCTCCTGTTGCCACAACTGGAATCTTTCAGCCCCCTATGAATTAACCTTTGGTCACAGATAGTGAGGAAGCCCAATGTGACCAGAGCTGCTGCTGTTTCTTCTCTATTTTAGGAAGATTGTAGTAATACATTCGCACTTGCCCAAGAGAAATCTTTGCACTGAATAGAAATGCTTATGAGAACAGCTTAATCAGTGTTAAACAGTTAGAATGCTTTAAATGCAGATTAGTCAGGGGCTCTCCTCATAGGATAAAAGCAAAAAGAATAAATATGCATAAACTCTTCTCATGCAAAAGGTCAGACTAAATTAACTTCTGCTACAACCTTGAGACTTGATTTCTCTGCTTTTGAATTCAATTCTCTACTTTCACCCAAAGTGCTGCAAATGCTCTTATCTAAGTAGCAACCTAACCATATCTGTCTGAAATGGATTTGCACACATGCATATATGTTCTAGAAGTTCAGTGTCTGTATGCTAATTGCATGGAGCTTCATATCTTCTGCCTCTTCGAATATGAAACTCTGATACAGTGAACTCTTACTGCAATGCATCATGCCTTCCAGTCTTTGAAAACTATCAGCTACAAACACAACTCATCCAGAGGAACCAAAAAAACCCCCAAAAAACCCTTCTCCACATAAAAGTCCAGTCTTCAATACTTCCCTTTTCTTTTGGAGTGGATTTTTGGAATATTGGGATGGCCACACTTTTTTAATGCATCCTATAAATGGGGTTACACTAATAAATATAACATCTTGCGGTGCTGAAAGCACCAATATTTCAAGCAAGTAATTTAAGAAGTTTCTTATCCCTTCCTGAAAGCATAAGTGCTATTAGGAATGGCCCTGTTCCAGCTCCAGGGACACTTATTCTTTGCTAATTTTATATGGATAAGACTATGAGCATCATTCCCAGCTGTGCAAAGAGGCCAAGGCATGTCTGAAACTATCAAATATGCAGCTACCAGCATGGGAAGGGCTAAGTGGGAACAATTTTAGTGTAAAATGAGTCATCATTTTCAGTAAAAATACTAATATAAAGTATAGTTCTTGAATGTCATCTCTCCCATGTGATGTATACCCTAAATACGTATGTACACAGGAATTCTTCGCCCATAGGAGCTGTATGCTATTCCCAAAAGAGGTGAACCTGTGTTCCCATACATAGTGTATATATGCCACACCACACCATCCTTAGGAAGAAGCTGGTGATGGTCGTTCAGCCCAACAGGTTTCTGGTGCTTTTGGGGACACTTTACATTGGTTGTCCTCCAGACCTCCTGTGAAAGAGCCATTTCCTGGCTTCATCCACCTCCTTGGAGGGCAGAGGTTGTTTTGTGCAGTGATTTGTCAACCTCTTGGCATGCCATTAGCTGCCTAAGCTTATCTAAGCAGCCTGAGTTTGATGTGTGTTATCCACCACCCCCATGGTTTCCGTGGTCAATGCAACGTGTCAAACTGAGCTGCCATCTCCTAAGACAGGAAGCTTGTCACCATCTTTTAATTTTCCTTGACATCCATCCCCTTCAACCAAGGGTTCATTTCTTAAGCTGGTAGATCAATGATTTATCGGCTTTGTCACTCTTCTTTACTAATTTTAGTCTTCTTTGTGTTTGACTATGCATCCAGTTTAGGAAATTAGCTATTTCCTTTTTCTGCAGTTAAATCTTCTTATGAAATATGAAGGAGATCAGTAAAGAAGTCTAGACAAGCCATGGTATTCCTTTGCCACTGCACGTCTGGAAAAAACCCCACACCACTGAAAACCTACTAGTATTTGTAGAGTACTGTGTGTTAATTTTCTGCTATGTTTTGCCAAGAAAAAACATACACTGATGTTTTGTCCCATTCCTTCTTTGGTCTCCAGGTGAGTCAGAGTCTAGATATAGATCTGACAGACTGAGAAGAAGGCAAAGGTAAACTCTCTTCCTGTCTAGGATGTGACAGGAATACACCCCACTGAAATCAACACCCCAGAGAAATCAAAAGAACACCTTCCAAAATCTTATCCAATTCATCAAAATAAATCACTCCAGAATATTATTGGATTTTAGGCAAAACTATCAGGTCAAAACACCTATAAGCATATTCCAAAACACAAAGTTCAGGAGTAAATTGAAAATTATGTTGATATTTTTCTACTTGGATTTCTCTCTAATAATAAGATTCCTTAAAAGTGGAACAGTTTAACCTAAAACTTGTTTTCTTGGACTTGAAAAATTAATCTATTTATTCTTGTCTTAGGCTCTGGCATCAATCATCTTTATAACTCCCTCAAAATATACTCAAGCCTTTCAAAAACATAAAAATCTGATCTTTAATCTCTATCTTTCAATTATGCTTAGACAATTAGCCACAGCATCTGAGACAGCAGAAAATTAAACTTCCTCTATACACTGAATTACCTTCAATGAACAGTAAAAGCCTTAAGTGGGAAAAGCTTGTCTATTGGGAGATCTTTCTTGTTTAGAGGAAGTTTATGTTGATGAGTCTAATTTAGCCAATAAAGAAATTCTGTCATCTTTCTTAGCCCTCTCTTCCATGCTGCAAATTCAAGCACTTAAAATTAAACATTCTAGTTCATGTTAAAAACAAAACACATCTCTAGGCAGGTTTTGATTGATGTCTTATTTTTCCCTGCATGCAATGTACAAACACATTTACTCTGGTTTTGACACTGGAACCATATTCTTGGTTTAAGTATTGTAAACCTTAATGACTCTCCAAAATGCATTAAAATTGTAGCTCTTAAAATCAGACTTTAGCTTTTTAATAGTTAAAGTTAACAATGGCAGCAGAAGTAACCACATTTTACGGTATCTGTTCAAATGGAACACCTTACACTGCAGGATTAATTCCCAGCTCAATGGCAACACCTAAAATTCATTGTTCCTCAACTGACATGTGGACTAGAATTCAACAGACAGGAGCATAATTCTGTGAAGATCTTATCCTCTGTTTCAAAGAGTTACCTTGTACTTATTTTATTAAATATTAAGAAAATACCTCTTGGATTAATTAAACCGTACTGTTTCCTGTAAATAATTAGCTCTGGAAGTGGTTTACTGTATGTGCACTGTAACAATTTTTAGTTAACAAAGGCAAGGCTACAATGAAATAATATGGAATGAGGTTTTTTCAGATAAACCACTGCCAAATACTATTGGGATGAGTTTCAAATGAGTCATTTCAACTTGATGCATTTCAAATTTATGGAGTTTTTAATCATGAAAAACCGATAAAAAATATAGAGGTTGGCCCCTGAACTTGATAACCATTTGTACTCTTGCAAAGTGGATGTAAAATACTAACACTGGATTCATGCCCATGTTTGTGCACCCAGGCTGCAAAGCAAAGCATAAGAGATATATCCTTCTCCAAGTACTTCCTTTGGGGCTGATTGTTCAGGGCAAGCAATATGCATGATATAATTGGTGCATGTAACAGTAACTACAACATTCTGCAAATTTGAATTTATACAGCAACTTGATATTGAGGCTGAACTTTGCAGATGAGTACTCTATGGTATTTTTGATTATAACTCTTTCAGCGGTCTGAATATGAATATAGCTGATGACATCATGTGACACTAGAGGTTGGGCTTTTAAATGAGACATTATTATATTTGATTGAGGCAGTTATGTTTCTCAAGAATTATTTCAAATCATACAGAAGAGGCAATAATTAGAGGTTGAGAGCTTAGAAAATCTGTATTTTATTTTTTTTTAAGGCACCAAGATTTACAACACATGCTCTGTCTGCCTCTGTCTAATTTACTTCCCTTTCCCTAATGAACATTTGTCAACTGCCACACTCTTCAATTTTCTTTAACTATGTCTGTCAAGATTTAAGTGAGACATCAAAAAATGAAAACTAATCTCTCTAAGTGGAAACATGTGAAGTTGAGTCAATTCTGTGATATTTTAAGGAAAACAGAAATGCAAATCAATTTTTTATGGAATGTAGGTTCAGACTCAACAGCATTCACAAAGTCTTTATTCAAGGTCTGATCCTGAGAAATGCTCGTCAAATGCACTCTTGGTATAATGGACCAAATCTGCAAGTGGATTGACCTCACGAAGAGCTTTATACAGCAACAAGATCTTAACAAATGGCAACCAGCAGCATCCATGGCATCTCAAAGTCAGACTACCACAAGATAACAAATGTTCTGTGTTCTTTTTAAGACAAATTTTCCATTTGGTCAAATGTGTTCTAAAAGTAATGTCTTTTAAGACAAATGCAGACCTCTCCAAGGGATCAAGTCAATGGATTACTGTGGACAGATCCTTATGGGT
>VWYI01004850.1:0-70798 GCA_013399455.1 Anthoscopus minutus | reverse complement strand
AATAATATAATAATAATAACAACAACAATAACAATTAGGGTTGAAAAATATCTTCTATCCATATATAAACAGAGTATGGACTGATCTGTTTAGTGCAAGATACACAAAAAGGATTTTGGGGTTCATCCAACTCCAAAACTTGTTGGTGCTGTATGACAGCTCTATCAGAATTATGTTGTCAGGAAAGAAATTTTTCCTGCTGTGTAATTAAATTGAAAGGTTTTTTGCAAGTAATGTTAATTTTAAAATTATTTATTTATAATTAAAGTGTTTAGCCTTAAAGTGGGCAAAATGTAAGAGAACGCAGAGTAAAAAAATGCCAGTTTTTCTGGGAAGCATGATAGAGATCTTCATATTTCACCATAAATTTTTAATCAGCCTTTCTAAGGTAAAGGTATACTCCACTAACCAAAAAGTAATGGAGGCTATTACCTAATTATTATTATTCTCAAATAAGTTAGCCAGGTAATAACAGATAGGAAGTGCATGAGAGAAGGTTGCTTGTACTTCACTCTAAATATATACAAGCAGTAGATATCTTACTGTAATCCTCTCCATGATAAGTGAATGTGTCTTTTCTCTTCAAATACTGAAAATGGCCTATTATTCATGTATTCAATCCTAAGCACATTTGTTGCTTGGTGACTTCAGGGCCATGAATTAAGGAACACATAGGAAAAGTCAGATTTTTGATGTGTTAATGGGGCAGCAAGTCCAGGGGACTATTGCTTTTGGTGATAGATTTTGAACATTTTATGGTGAACATATAATGATCTTAAAATAAGAATGAAAAAGAAACCACCATTGTCTTAGCAAGATGTTGGAAAATTTAGTCACAATTGAAGCAAGGCAAACTTGTTTTAATTATTCATACATATGTCTGGTTACACACATCCCTTGAGTATTTCCAGACATGCTTCCTAATCATTGGGAAACTTATGGAACTGTCTCTTGCTAACTCCACTTCAAACACAATGCTTCAAAAATTAATAATCAATGAAGGTTTTACTTTAGAGACAAGCTTGCTTCCTAGTTAATTATTTTTAGCTCATAAAATTGTGCTGACAAGTGGTTGAGTCATATCTTTTATGATCCTGCCAAAAGCCACACAGCAAGCACAGGAAAGGTTCTATGAAGTGAAACCATGTGCACTAACTCCACAATTAGATAATTATCCAGATCAGTGTTGGTGTGAATGTACATTGTGAAGCAGTAGATGTCACACTGTGAAAGGGTCTGCTACACTCTTGAAAGTGAAGTCAAAGTCCTGCAGCGCTGCTATGGTGACATTGCCAATATCGTCTAGTTAGTTATAATCTTCAGGAATTTGGATTTCTGTAAAGAGCATTAAAATTTCTTAATAACACTCAGAGAACGAAAATGCATGACTCTGTAAAGTAGACCACACATAGACTGTAAGTCTGGAGAGGACCTCAGCAATGTTAATGCTTATTGGCGTGGATCACGCCTACAAGAGGTAGCTTGTGAGTTGTGTCTGTATTGTGCTTCTTCTCAACCACAGGAATAGAAATCTATTGCTGACAAGTAAAGTGAGCGTGCTAAATGGATACAGTTATTCTAGTTGTCTTCACCCTTTTTTCTGTGCATCTGAGGATATGCAGCTTTCCCCATGAGATCCACAAAATTCTGATAACCTCTGCTGCCTCAAATTTTGTCTTGATTATGCAGTTTATAACTGGATGTAATGAATATAGTACAGAGTTTAGACCAGAATGGGAAAACACACATTCAAACCTACAGTATTCTAGGTTTTGTGGCATAGCAAAATGAGTTGAGGAGATGGCTTTTTAATAGATGCTGATACAGAGTATCTTCTTGATAAGGAGATCATACAAATCTGCCCCATAGGAATCCCACCAGATCCTCCAACAACAAAATTGTTTCCGGGAGGAAATAATCAGCTTGTCATGTTTCTAGTTAGTAATACTTGCCTTCTATTTGACAGATCTCAACTTCCTTTCCTTTCAAATTATCCAAACTTTGTATCATAGAGAAATTGTCCTCGTATTTCACTTGATATTATTTCACCTTGATGTTAGAAGTTCCTACATGAAAACAGATGTCTTTGGAGTTTCTTTCCACTTATGGCAGAATCCATAACATATAAGAATGCATGTGAGCCTTAACTTTTAAAGTTCCTTATGATGGACTAGTTGTGTGAATTTGTATTGATATGTTTTTTTTAGAGGGACAGGGTGCTTAATGACTTTGTATCCTTTCTATGGCAATAAAATGCTTGTTTTCAGAAAAATGACTTATATATGCATTCATAAATACATGTAATGGATTTGCCAAGCACTCTAAACTTGCTCACAACAAAGCTAAGTTAACCTGAGAAGGAAGCTGATTGCTTTTTATTATAGACCAGGCAGCCAGGATGAAGAGGCAGATAAAAGCAGCTCTATGAGCACCTTGGAGAAGTTGCATGCTCACTGGCCCTTGTTCTTGTAGGGGACCCAAACTTACCATATGTCTGAAGGAAATTAAATACAGCAGAGAGTAAAGTCTAGAAGGTTCTTGGAACATGTGGATGGAAGAGAATTTCCTGACACAGCTGGTGAGCAAGCCAACCAAGTGACGTGCCCTGCTGAACCTGCAATTTATGAACTGAGAAGGACTTGTTAGTGTTGTGATTGTTGGAGACTTTCTTGTGCACAGTGATCATGAAATGCTTGTGTTTTCAATTATCAGAAAAGTAAGGAGGGGGATTGGCTGAATAGCCACCTTAGACTTTCAGAGGACAGATTTTGGCCTGCTTAGGGTAATGTTTGAGAGGTTCCCTTGGGAGGCAGTCCTGATGGGCAAAGGAGTCCAGTAGGGCAGGAAATGTTTCAAGAAGGAAATTTAAAAGACACTGGAGAAGCCAATGACCATGTGCCAAAAGATGAGATGGGGAAAAAGACTAGTCTGGTTGAACAGAAAACTTTGGCTGGAACTCGGGTTAAAAAGGAGAGTTTATGACTTCTGGGAGAATAGGTAGATAACTTAGGAGGACTACAAGAATGCCATGACATTCTACAGTGAGAAAATTAAAAGGACCAAAGTCCAACTGGAAGTTAATTTTGCCACTACCATACAAAACCTCAAAATCAAACAAAACCAAAACCATCTTCTATAAATACATCAGCAACAAAATAAAGGTTAAAGAGAATCTCTATCCTTTAGTGCATGCAAAGGAACAGATAGAGACAAAGGATGAGAAAAAGGTCCTCAGGGTACTCAACACCCTGAATTGGAAGAGAGGGAAGAGGAGCAGAATGAAGCCCCAATAATCCAAGTGGAAATGGTCAGAAACTTGCTACTTTATATGCATGTGATCACCTGATATAACCATCACCCAACCTTACTCCCACTAGCCATACACATTCTTTTTATGACTTAGTTCCAGAAGAAGTTTCCCTTTCTTCTTGTTTCCTATTCCATTCATCAGTTAATTTTCCTTTAAAATCTTTTCTGAGTATTAGCAATAAATCAAAAAAGAAAGAAATATATAGAATATCAGAGCAATTTATGATACTGAATTTACTGGATTTACTGAGGGAAAAATGTCCTCTCAGTAAAGGGAAATTATCTTACAGATTTTCATAATTGGTAAAACCCCCCTTTTTTTAGACTAACATTTTGGTGTAAATATAGGAAGTCTTTGTACCAAAGGTAACAGATGTTGATTCTAACACTTTCAGTTTTCTGACCATTTGTTACACCTTCTGACCTTTCTAGGGAAGATATTTCCGTTTCATTAGTTCCTTTCTCAACATAAATAATAAAAATTGTCTTTCCTTCTCTTCAATTAGAGTGTTTAGGTTCAAATTCAATAGTTAGGTTATCAGCTCAAGCAAAAATATACCAGGAAATGTAATAAGTAATTGGAATTTGAAAAATGGAAGGAAAAAACTATTCCAAAATAATCACTTAAAGCCATAGTTATTTCTTTTGTTTTATTTTTATTTCTTAATTCAATACATGTGTCCTGATGTGACTTGTAATGCTATTGTATTCCATATCTGTATATGTATATCTGTACCAAAAAGTTGTTATTCTATGTTTGTAAGAGCTGTAATGAGGGACTCCAGGTGGCTCTTCAAAATGCAGTTTATTACATGCAAGATATTAGAACAGTTTAGGGTCATGGGTGGCAGAGCCCGTGCCTACAGCTGTCAGCTCAGCTGCAGGCCAGCCTGGACACCCTTCTGTTTAGGTTACAATGCATTATATATTTTCCTTTGCTGAGCATCTTAATACAGAAGAACCAATAACTTTACTTTTATCTATAGCCTATCATAACAACTATAATTACCATATTCATATTCATACTATTCTCCAGTCACATTAGTACATTACAGTTTAAGCTAGAAGTTGTTTTTCAGTTTTCTAGCAGTGGAAAATTCAGAGACCTCTTTTCTACTTGCAACATTGGCAAACTTGTCTGTGCTATCTTTCTGCTTCGTAAAAACATCTTGTTTGAAGTGGGTTTATCCTTTGCTCTAAGTCATAAAAACCTCTTTCTAACTAACATACCCTTTGTCTTCTTAGTTATCCAGTAAGACTGGCTCAGCAATTCTTCTATATCAAAACTTGCTTCCATCTCTATTCTTTTTTTCAGATTCTACATTCAAAAATCTTTCTGGCAAGCATACATATTAGTAAGACTTTCTCATCAAACTTTCATCATTCTCAACATATGTAAGACACTACAAATGAAAAACTCGTGTGTGTGAGGGATGCTATCACTGGCATTTTTAAAACTGGTGATCCCAGGCAGCTTCTGGCTCTCTGTCATGTGGCATTTGCTTCACAAGCTGCTTGCTCTTTGCTCAGGCAAAGGTTTTTTCTTCCCTTTTTGAGTTGGCTATTGCTTTTTTGTTTTTTATTTTTTTCCCTCAGCTCAGACAGGCTGCTGTTAGCAGTTTTGACCTGCCGTGGAGCGAATTCTACAGGTGCCTGTCCACAGCTGAAGCATCATCTATGCCAACAGCATCAGAGTGTCCCCAGCTCCAACCTAGGTCACCATCCACAACGCTCAGCCAAGAAGAAAAAACACCAAGTGTCTCCAGCACAGCTGCTTCACCTGGCCCTGCCTGCCCTGCTGTGCCTTTCTGTGGGGAGGAGGTTGAGTCCAGGCAAGCTGTCGGGCCATCATCTGCTGCTGGAACTGCTCTGTGATGCTCCTGCCTTCCCAAGAAGGATCTGACATTATCTTGTCCCTTTGTCTTACAGTCCTGAGGCTGTCCCTGCTCTATGCTGTCTTGGGAAGGCTATTTCTGACATTTCAGGTCTCTGTTCCTGTGGGGCTAGGGGTATGAGTTTTTAATAGTTTGGTATCTAGCAGTCATTTACTATTTTTTTTTCTCTTGCCTGTCTTTTTATTAGTAAACCTATTTTTTCACTTATATCTACTCATATTCAGTTCCTACTGGTGGAAAGGGATTGATTTAACGTATAGAGGGAAACAACTCATTCCAGAGTGCTCTTCTTTAAATTGTCTCAAACCAAGAGAACATGACCAAAAAAAATTAAAAATTGTTTTAACAAGCTAAATATTCAGTAAGTGTTGTTAGACATATGCCTATAGAGTACTACCATTTAGGTTAGTATTACATGCTCCTGCTAAAGAAGGCCTCTTAGCAGAGTCTTCATAACATTTTCTAAATGTTATGGGATATCCTACTGCTGAATCACAATGGACTTCCAAATAATTCTGTCTGTTTCAAGGTTTTAGCCTTCAATCTTTCTTGTGCAGAAGCATAAGTTGCTTAAATAGAGTGTTGCAAGGATTTCTTAAAANCTGTTTCAAGGTTTTAGCCTTCAATCTTTCTTGTGCAGAAGCATAAGTTGCTTAGAGTGTTGCAAGGATTTCTTAAATTGTTTATTTCCTCCAAATGAATTTTTTAGAAAACAGATTTAGTTTTGTTCTTCAAATCAAGCTGGATAATACTAGATTTGACAGTGCTACTAAGTGAAATGAGCAAATGTATCATAAACTGAATATGTGAAAGGGTATAATGTTTCAGAATCAGCCCCAAGACTGACCTTTTTATGGTAAGCTTTGTAAAATTTCACCCACAAATAGACACTAGGCCTGTATTGTAAGGCACAAATGCTTAATTTCATAGCAGTTAGATGTAGTTTTAATAGTTTTTAAAAATGAAACATGCAGATAAATTTAGGTATAATTTCTTACTCTATCTGCATCAATGGCCAGCAAAAGTGAGTGTTCCTTTTACATTAGAGAATATTTTATTGTGTTGATTTTTTTAAGTCCTCATTCTCCATGAAGAAAAGCTACAGGGAGCAGTAACTATACATCCTTGACACGGCCACTAAGCATGGAGCTGGATATGGTTTTTGCAGGGAACCTCAATATGTTCAACAGGCTCTCTAACGATATATTTTTTTTATGTGAGGAGAATGCCGGTTTTATTCCTGCTCTTATCTTTTTCAGGGAAGCATTTAATGGATTTTTACATTGATACATTTTTAAAAGCAAAGGGAAATTAGAAACTGTTGCAGCCAATCATTGTATATCATCTGTGACCCTAGGACTGAGAAACCAATTTTCCAGGCAAAATAGGGCTTGTAAGTTAAATTTTTAGGGTTGTAGGGAAGAATTCTAGTTCTTTCCTCTTTTACCTTCTGGGACTTCTCTTGGTTACCCTTGGTCCCATTCAGATACTGAATGAAATAAAATTGAAATGTTTGCATTCCCATAGATTGGTGCCTGTACAGTTCAAAGCTCTGACTTTGTTTACTGAAGCTGGTGCTTCACAAGTTTTCTTTGAGGAAAAACCATTGGTGTATTGAGAAGAGTCTGGTGAAAACAGTGTATCCCTTTAATAAGTGGCATATATATTTGTTTTCTTGTTGTTTTTGTTGTTACTACATTCAAAGGATTTTAACCTTTAAAATTCCGTGAGACCTAGAGTGGTTGCTGCTATTTCCACGATAGGCCTTAGAACTGATTTGATCACAGAAAAGAAATGAGGCTAAATTAAATGGCTAAATGCCTTAACTGCAGCCTTATCATATTTGTGCCATTGGAAAATCAAACTTGAAATATCTAAAAAGCAGATAACCTGAGCAGTTACCTGCTATCTTGTGCTTTTCAGCCTGGTACTCTGCGTGCTTTACAGCTATAATCTGGATATGCCAATGGATTTTCTTTTGTGTTGGTTTTGCAATGTCAGAATGTTTTAATCTTCAAGTTTGGGTTTTTGAAAGATGGCCAGGAAGAAAAAAGCAGGAACAAAGAGAAGTAGAAACTACTGATTTTCTACTATCAAGTCCTTTCCACTGCTTCTCTGGCCTCTGCTTTGTGGCACTTTCAGCTGCTGAGCATGTCTTAAACAAAGAGCATTTTATACTACCTCTATGTTCTTTTTTCTTCAAAAGTGTCACTGCCAAACCTCTCTTTGACAAAAGAATATTTCCCTGATCAGAATCCAGCAAGTAAATGTAAGTAGTAATGTGAGAAGCACCTCATCTAAAAGATGCTGTTAAATACAAAATTAAAAAGGCTTGTTTTGACCCTCCATTAATCTGGAAATATATATTCTTGTACATCAGGACTGGGTATATTTTCTTCCCTGTATGAACTGAGCTTTATTGTTCACAGGTCATGAAGTCCTTGAAAATCCTTTGACTTTTCTAGCTGTTTATTTTATGATATTTTATTAAAGCAGGAATGGTAACTGTACAATCTAACACAATTTAATTTTATGAGAAATAGGTGACTCAGCTTTACAGAAATATAGATCACAGGACTCAAACAGTATAAATTTCAATGCTTCCTATAATAATAAATATATAATAAAAATACTTGGTAGAATAAATACTTGGCTATGCTTTTCATATCTGTGCCTGCAGCTCATGCTTAGTAGTTGGACCTCGATCCCTTCACACTCCAAATCTGCGTATCTCTCCATTTGGAGTATGCACTCCAAATCTGTGTATCTCTTGATTGTGTGGCTCTGTGCTGTGTTTACATCATAGCATATCTGCAATAATGATACCACTGTTCATTGTAAACATTAAAAGATCGTATAATACAACACTTCCTGTGTAGTTATGATAATTTTTTTGTGTTTGTTTCATCATGTTATGAGTTTGAGTTTTGGCATTATAGACTGGTATAATCTCCATGCTGTGCATTTTTTTCAAGATAAGTTCTTTTTTGTTCAAGTGCTGATGGCACTTTGGACCTAATCCAGAACTGTTGTTTCATGAGTTCATCATCACATTTTGGGAGTGAAGGAATAACAATAACATCTTTGTTTTACCACTACTGCCAGTTTCATTAGGTTCTAATAGAAAAAGTGTCTATTATTCCTCCTTTTGTTTGGTTTTGTTAGTCATAGCTCTTTAGACTTTGTTTTGACTTTTTTTCATTCCCTGTTCATCTCTTCCCTCCTTCCAGCCTAATTATTAACACATTTCTGGGAATTGAGAGGGTTCAGTTATTCTAGTAACCTAGGACTTGAAAAACAACACAGTTAGAGCCTATTTGCATGATGACTAATTTCCACTCTTTGTTTTAAGAGCTTTATAAAAACTCCTTTTTACTTGTACAGAAAGGAAGAGCTCTTCTTTCTTAATGGGTGCTTACAGGAAATGTATCCTGAATATGTTACCCTGATGAGACTGGAAAAGGAGGATAGAGGGACTGATTTAGCTTGGATAGGAGCACAGTGCGGAAGTAACGAATTATGAATCACTTCCATCATGCACACAGTGTGAAATGTGACTGTGAAATATCTCACAGCCAAGGGGGGTAATTCTAGGATATAGATCAGTCAAAGAAATGCCATCAAGAATCAGATTTGTTTGAAGAGCAAGCAGATAGGGTTGACAAATGCTGTGATGCTGGTAGTGCTTCTTTTTCTTCTTCTGTTTGAAGCATGAATACTTTTACCATTTCATAAACATATCTTATGGCTTTCATCTCACTCTTTCACCATTAGAAATTGAGATATGCTGTGTGCATACACCCTTCTAGATGTAGGATTGAGAATTTGTTAATTAGAAATTATTTTCATGAAGATTCATAGAAACTAGACATTTGAGAAACATATCACCCCTCATAAAGGCTTTTTTGGTGTAGGAGAGGTAGGCAGTTGGGCAGGGGAAAAATTCTCATTTGCAGACAGGAATATCTGATCTAGGATCAGTTCTTGCTTTTGTGACTTTGCACCCACTATCATGAGACAAATCATACCTTATTAAACACACACAGTTATTAAACATACACTTAATTGTGTCTGTATAGCATGAGGTGTTATATGGTCATGTGTAAAACACTTCAGAACTATGTTGCATAAAATGGAAAAGTACATAAGTGTGTATGGAAAGCTATGTTTCAACCATTTTGGAAGACATTTGTTAATGTTCCCTCAGACTGCAACGTCAGTTAAATTGCAAATGTACATTTTTTTGTTTTCTGGTCATGTTCACTCACTGTACAACAATATGCCTTTTGCTTTGTCTGAGTTTCATAAATGGCTATTTTACTACCTATAGTAGTTAAAATGTTACATGAAGAACTTGTTTTGTGGGATATTTTCTACCCAGAGTAGAAGGATAGAGGAGTTTCAGCTGGATAAACTTGTAGAAATGAAGTGTGCTTTCTGTAACTTTGAGATGAACCATCTAATGTGAGCACATCCCTTTTTGTAAGTCACAGCAACTAAATTTACCTTAGAATTTTGGGTTGCATTTTCTCATTGAAGAGTGTACCTCAATACTATACTATCTTTCCTGTCTTCTGCAGACTTCATGGTGTAAAAAATTTTGACACATAGACTTAGCTTTGCTGAGTGAAGTCTCAGAACTTAAGCCCTTCACTTATGTTTCACCTCCTAATAAATAAAAAGTATCTGAGTCAGTCATCCATGTCAGGCAGTAGCAACCACCTGACAAATATAGAGCGTATTTACTCCCAAATACTCTCTAGCAATGGAGTATTTTCACTCCTTGGGATTTCTTGATCCTGTTTTGGTTTGGTAGCTCTCATAGTAATTTCTCTGTAAGTACTTTTCTGATCTCTCTGCAACCCAGAGAAATTCTTAAAATCACAGCAATCAGTGGCAAACCAACCCAAAAGTCTGCTGCCTGTTGCATGAAGAAAAACTCAATTGTTATTTGTTTTGCTGTTTTTTACCTGATTTTAACCTGGATATGTCAATACTCCTGTTGAAGACCTGGGAGAAGGGGAACACCCAGAGACAACCACTTTAGCCAGCCTTGTGCAGCTGTGTCTTTGATGGGCTGATGACACCTGGGATGGTATTAATTGGGTACCCCCAGCTGTTATTGCCTTTTGTCACACAGCCAGACATCATCTGTCCAGGTCTAATGCACTTGCCAGAAACAAGAATAAAATTAACAGATGGTATTGTCTCTTTCAAAGAAAGAAAGAAGAAAGGCTTCTTCAGCTACTACAGGTTGCCTAAAACACTTTGTTGTTCTGTATATTTTCATTTATGCTTCTTTGTGCTTGCATGTAAAGTTCACCCGGGAAAGTTTTATCTTTTTAATTTGCTAGTAAAACAAAAAACAATCTTAATGTTTAAGTTAATCAGATTTGACCACTTCATATTTCTCAATCTTGCTATCAAAACATCAGAGTGGGGAAACATCAGAACTTTTGTAATTTTCAATTTGGCAGCTGAGTAATTTTTAGAATTTTCTCTCCCTCTGCTGGGTATCATGTCATATGCAGAGAAAGCAATCTGCCAGTTATGTTTGGTTGTTACAGGAAATTACAGGAAAAGGTTGTTACAGGAAAAGTTACAGTTTCTGTTACTTTTAATTGAGTTAATTAAAACAGTTAATTGAGAGAGGACAATTTTGCAAGACATAAGTGCCTGAATAGACTCCTCCTTTGGTGATGAAAGCCTTTCAAACCATGCTCTATTCTCTTGTAATTATACACAAGCAACATTCTTTCCACCATTTGCAACTTAAAATACCATCTTTAATATTCAGTGCTGGGTTTACTTTATGCAATAGATACAAAAGTATAGTGGTACAGTATAAACAATGCATACAACTATTTTGGATTATGTGGGGTTATTTTCTTGACTGCATTAAGAAAAATTATTATAATCTATGGAATAAAATTACTTTTTTAAACTCTGTAGTGATATTTGATCTGAAGTTTTGTTTCATAGCACAGGTGATTCTGAGGGCTTCTGAAAACAAACATTTAGAAGAGAGTGTCTTTGATTAAGTTATTGGGACTACATTCACTTTAATTTTAATTTACACCTGAAGGTGAAGAGAGGCAGAGGAGAAGCTGTCAAGGCCTAATGATTTATATTTCTGCATCTGAAGCCAGATTCTTTTCTGTGAATCTTTATGTCCACAATCTGTGCTGTAAATTAACTTTGGTATCAATATGAAAACTGAAAATGCAGACTCTTCTAAATACTTTCAGTAAACTCTCAGAAAAATTGCAAAGATGAAAGATGTGTAATTATTTTATTTTTGTGTGATGTATTTTTAGCTGTGTGTGCTTTAGTTATAAGTGACAGATTAACAGTAAGTGGCTTAAGGACTGGTACTAACAGAGGAATTTTGGGTTTTTTTTTGATCATGGGGCAATTTTTACAGTACCAGGCCTGTTAGGGTCAGATGGGCTTCATCTGTCTTAACAAGGTCAAAAGGACTCTCGCCCATGAGCTGGCAGGGCTGATTGTGAGGACTTTAAACTAGCTTGAAGTGGGAAGGCGATGAAGCCCAGCTGTCCAGAGATGAGCCTATGTGTGGTAAGCCAGACTCAGAGGTGACATCAGCTCAGCTGAAGTGGATGTGCACTAATGCATGAGGCATGGGTAACAAATGAGAGCTGGAAGCCATTGAACAGAAGGAAAGCTGTGATGCAGTTGCCATCACAGAAACATCATGGGGTGACTTCTGTGACTGTAGTGCTGCAATGGATGGCTACGTGCTCTTCAGAAGAGGCAGGAGAGGTAGGAGAGTTGACTGTTTAAGGAGTCTCTTGACACTATAGAACTTGAGGTTAATGATGATAGGGCTGAGTGCATAGGTGTAAAAATCAGGAGGGAGCCCAACAAGGCTGGCATGCTGGTGGGAGTCAGTTACAGACCACTCAAGCAGAATGAAATGGATGAAATTTTCTATAAGCAGCTGGAGGATTTTTTAAGGATTTTTTAAGATTGCCAGCCTTTGCTCTTGCAGGAGACTTTAACCTGCCAGATACTTGCTGGGAACTCAACACTGCAGAGAAGAGGAAGTCTAGGAGGTTCTTAGAATGTATGGAGGAGAGCTTCTAGTCACAGCTGGAAGTCACAGCTGTTGAGCAGGGGGTGGGGTTCTGCTAGACCTGCTGTTTACAAACAGGGAAGTCCTGTTTAATATCTTACCTTTACTGATTGTCTGGATGAGGGGATAGAGTCCATCGTTAGAAAATTTGCAGATGATACGAAGATGGAGGATAGTGTCAGTCTGCTGCAGGGTAGGAGAGCTCTGCAGAGGGACCTGGACAGGCTGGATTAATGGGCCAAGTCCAATGATATGAGGTTTAACAAGACCAAATGTCAGGTCCTGCACTTTGGCCTCCCTGCAGCACTACAGGCTGAGGCCAGAGTGGCTGGACAGTGGCCAGGCAGAACGGGACCTTGGGGGCACTGATTGATGGCAGACTGAGCATGATCCAGCAGTGCCCAATGGCTTCCTGGCCTGTATCAGGAACAGTGTGGCCAGCAGGGAAGTGATTCTTCCCCTGTACTCAGCACTGGTGAGGCCACAACTTGAGTTGTGTGTGCAGTTCTGGGCCCCTCAGTTTAGGAAGGAAGTTGAGATGCTTTATTGTGTATATTCTATATTCATACAGCTTGATAACATGCTTTACTGGAATAATAGATTGATTTCACATTCCCCATTCTTCATAAAATATGGGTGCCTTTTGCATGTGTCCTTAGAATTTTTTGAATGCTACAAATTATCTGCCTCTTTTCCTCAGTGTTCTTCCTGAGGGTTGAAATTGTCCTGTGCTGTGTAATGACTTACTTTTGGTTTTGACAGGTTTTAGAAGAAACTGCTACTGAGGAAGAAGTTGCTTTAGTCCAGTTTACTAAATGTTGTGTGGTAAATTAAGGAATATGCAGTCGACCTGGAAAATGTAAAAATATTTTTTCCTATCCTTGTTTGAGATTTTACTGTAAAATCAGTAACATTCCATTGCATTAGCTTTTTAATTTGCAATTGCTATTTTGTAAGATGAGAAAAGAAAACCATTCATTAGTCTGGCTTCTTAGTATTATCACAGGTATACATGATTCTATGAAACTGTCAGCATTAAATTAGAAAACACACCCAGTACTTCTATTTGCAAAGAAAATCTGGAAAATATAGCCAAACACATTATGACATCATGCCTTTCTACAGAAAAAATAACTTCTGGATACAAAAATTATTATTTAATCATGTGAGGCTGTGCACTCCTAAAAATCATTGCTGTACTAGAAAACTTGACCTTATTTGAAAGGGTAATGTGATAGAAATAAAACTATTTGGAGTGTCTGTCTTTTGGGACCAGGTCTGCCCTCTTCCCACTCTGTGTTCTTCAAGAAATGCTGCTGTAGAGGACACTCATTTAGCTCCTCTTCCCAAGATCACACATGTGTTGGCCATGTAGCAAAATGGAGTGGTACAGTTTCTACTCACTGCCTTTCTGCTACTGAACATAAAAACAAGTTTCAGTGCTCTAGAAACCATATGGCACTTGACTCCATATTTAAATACCTTAAATACATTCTAATTTTCCCTTTTACTACTTATTATTCAAGGAAACGCAGTCTTGGAAGTAACAGCAATGGAAGTGCCCTTTAAGAATTCTGCAAATAAAAACAAAGGTGAATTAAAATTTATTTTTAGAAACAAAGATGTGGAAGTGAGTTCCTTTTTATAAGAATTTGAATACTATATGATAGATGTTTGATTTCTGTAACATTATGGGGTTTTTTAGTATAACTCATATCAAGTAAAGACTATAAAAAGACAGAAAATAAAGGAATTTTATTTGAGATCCACTTTTTAAAGGAAATCTTTTACTTGTAGTGTTAAAACTGATATTTTAACTAAATTATGGGAATTGCAAATAAAACCATACTGAACATAAATCTACAAAAGCTTTATGCTGTGATTCTTGTGATATTTTGAGAGAGTGGATATCTTTTTTCTCAAAACAAATCACTTTGAAATCTGCTGGCTAGGACTATAAATCTGTGCCAGTGAAACAGCAAATTATGTCCTGCAGTGGTTTTAGCAATCTCAAACTGAAAAGTGCAGCTGTTTTCAACTTAGAATAGCAACAGTGATTTCTGTTTTTTCTATTAAGAAACATGATGTAGCATTTATTTTAATTTGGGAATCTGATCGAGTATTTTATCAAATGAAAGTTCTAGCTATACAGAAAATGTAATGAAGCTGATTTGTTGAATTTATCTTTTAATTAAATATTTTTTTAATATTGCAAGCCATAATTAATAAGGTTAACTTAGACAAGAAAATAGGAGCAGAAACTATGGTTAATGCCATCGGCAGCGGCAGCTTTTTGCTAGAGATGATTACTGTTGACTTGCATAATAATATTCATCAGTATTGAAGGTCTTGAGCTGAACCTGAACTTGCAGCTTTGGGCCTGTATTGCCATCTCCTCTGAATTTTCTTTTTATAAAGCTAGCTGCAGTAAACTAAAAGGAAAGCAAAAGGGCTTAACTGACATTTAGGCTTAAATATATTTAGTGGAATTGGATTTTGGGACTTTGCTGAATGAGTGGTCATGACATGAATGAGAAAACCAGCAGGATTAACAAAAGTAGCTGTGAAATTGAGATGAAATAAAAGTGAGATAAGAATGGTAGCATTTCAACATTTTTTTTTCAGAAGCATTTGCATAATATAATGAGTCAGCATTTGCTCTCCATTCATTCCTCAGGTAGTGAAATCAATTGTGTGCAACACTTGGAATGAGTCTGGTTAAGTTGCACATAAGGGAATTCTGAATATCCTTTGTGTTACCCTCACACCTGCTGAGCTAGGAGAAATGCAACAGCTCCTTCCATTGCTCCAGTTAAACTGTGTCACCAAGGTGGCATCATTGCTACCACAGACACCAACTTGTGGCTCTGCAGCCAGTCTTTCAAATTTGATCGAGAAATATCTGAACATCTATAGCTGATTTTGCTAACTAATTTGCCGGATTCAGTTTGCAGGTATATGGTGGGTTTATATAGCTTCTCCAGGAACAGTTATGTCAGCTCATCATTGTTAGCCATTTATTTCTCAAATAGAGTTGCTACCACTGTGAAAAATGCAGGTCTGAGTCCTGGGTGAACTTCTGCAATATATCTGAGATCTGAGTTTCAGAGACAGGGTATGCAAAGCTTTGGCATTTTCTTAAATCCCTAAAGAACACCACAGATTGCTCTAGTGAAGAACGAGTTTTCAACTTTTTGAGTGAGCAAAAGAAAAAAAACACTAAGTGAGACTTAGAAGTACAAATCAACAATAGCATGTTCTTGGCTCTTAAGACATCTTTTTTCATTGTTGACATTGAAACTGTAAGAATAGGAATAGACTGTATAAGAATGAAGAAATAGTTGAAGGGCAAAGTGGGGGATGGGGAAATCAATTGCATACTTTTTAAACTTCAAATTTTACTACAAATTTTCTTTCTTAATTCTGGAATTTCTTGTTTCCTGGCATTTTTGTTTACATATGCATAAATAGCAATTATGAGAGAGCAATCATTATGACTTTTTATCATCATGAAGAACTAATTTCTACAAATTTCAAATCAGATCATATCAGAAATGGGGACCTGCTTTGTTACATAGCAAATAAATGAAAGTAGCAGGTGAGTTTAACAAACAAGGTGAACCATAGTAGGGAAAAAGATGAAAAAAAATCAATCTATTATTTTCCAGTGGAAATGCCCAATGGCCAATTTAGGACCCTGTCTTTACTTCTCTATTATAATAAGCCATTGTTAAAAATATTATCTTTGCCAACTGGAGTTGCAGGAAGCAGTGATAATGCACATTTCTAGCATATGTAACAATGATATTAAAAGAACATATTTTCCAGCTCATGTTTTGACTTGTGTTTGGGGAATGGGATACTGGCAATGTCTATAATAAAAACAGAGCTATACTTTAATTCTGCCCTACAAAGCATTATAAAATAATCAAATAAATTATTTTAAATAAATCTCTATAAAGGTGCAATAGTCTGTGCTACTGATTGTCAGATTGAAACCGTTTTATGAATTTGCTTGCAGATGTTCCTCTGAGAAGTGAATTGTTCCTTGTCTCAGTTCCTGAGGGAGTTGATTGGAATATTTATTAATTTTTTTAAATCTGAATTAGTCATTAGTGAGAAGGAAGAAGAGTATGATTTTGTACACTCTCTTATGGGATTTGTGCATATTCATTTTCTCAGTATGTAGACAGGTTTCCAGGACTTTGAATTTTTTTTGTTATATACTTCAGTGATTTCCAGAAGTATATCAGAAGGAAAAATCATGTATGAATTTTTCTTTGCTTTTGAGACCTGGACATTCTGTGCATATTGATTTTCTTCACTGCAGATACTTTTTCAGCAACGCTCTTCTACTTTCATCATGCAGCGTGTCACTGGAAATGACAATGGGGACTACATTTACTTGCTGGGCTTCCTGTAACCCCTACACCAAGATGTGCAATAATACATGGTCCATCCTGATTTTGGGTGAAAAACAAATCCTTGCTTTCAGGCCTGGTACCCAAATTCTATGGTTTGTTTTTTATCCCCCCTCTCCATTATAATATGAATTTCTTTTTCTTTCCTGGCAAACACAAAAAATTATAGGAAAACCTAACTAAAAATAGAAGACAGGTGACAATTATGACCAACTTGCATACTGAATTTTTCTGGTAGAGTTTTTCTTCCTAGCTCCCTGTGTCTGAGCAGTTGTGAGCATTTTATGTATAGCTATGCTTTTGATCATGGAAAAACTATTACTTTCTTTTCAATTATACTGTATTCAGCATCCTTAATAAGCATGCCCTATTATGGATAGGAAAGATTCCTGTGCATAGTTTGTAAATTAAAATTATTTTTTTAAGAAATAGATAATTTCCTTTGATTAGCCATTCTTTGAAGAGTGCTTTCTCCTGTACACTTCCATTTTGCTGACACAGTGTCAAATGCCAGTTTCCATACCTAAAGCCTTTAAATTGACTCTGAGTTTTGCTTGACTCTAATGAAAACCAGTAGTACACTCTAGGGTTTTTTCCCCACACAAGATTGCCTACCAAAAGTTTACCTAAACTCAAACTTAGCTCCCAGTTCAGTTATTCTGAGTTTGAGTGCTGAAGTGTGAAGCTGTGAACACAAATGACTGCATTAAATCATATTTTCCATTTCCAACTGAAAAGCTTATAAACTTTTTTTTTTGGTGAAACTTCCAGTATTTGTTTATGGAAAATGACATATGCAAGTAAGAGAAGATGTTGAGTATCAATGTATTCTGAGGCTCTTGTACAAATTATGCTAATCTTGAATAAATAGCTAGACCATGCTGATATTGATCTAATCCTGCCATAAAGTTGATGGAAAAAGTGAAATTAAAAATAAGATTCTCTTTGGCATTCAGGTGGCCATGAGATAGAAAAATAAGAGCAAATTAATTGCTTTAGAAAGCAGTTTGAAGACTAGATTTAGAAGCACTGTGAAGAGTACAGGTAGAATTATAGCTGCTTATGGCACATAGAGATGCTTTAGGGTGATGTTTGATAATATCCTTTAATAAATATTTTACTTTTTGTTTCTAGGGTGGAGAAAGAGCCAGCATCTTTCTCTATATGTACAGGCAATAAAAATAACTGTTATAAATAAGTCATGTGATGATTTGCTCTCGCAATTATGGGATGATTATTGTGTGTATATTAAGAGAAGTTCTATTGATGTATAGTTATGTTACTACTCATAGAACAAACTAGTTCATTGTTTGGATGTTCCCTGTTCTCTCTACAACCCCTTTCCCCCTGTACTGCTGCCACTGCATGGTTTTATTTGGTGGGCACCTGAGGAGGCAGGGCATGTACCAGGGGAGGTTTGTTACTAGGAAGCACAGTATGACAACACCTGGCCTCCAACCAAGTTGCAAAAAAAGTAATTTCTACCCATGGATAGCAAGTGAGAGTTGACTGACAGACTTGGGAGGGGCCAGGGGTATAAAAGGTGCAGCATTGATTTTGAAAGTGAGCTCGTGGCAGAGGGTCACAAAACTGCCAGTGCTGTTATTTCCTTTTCCTTATTCAGACTTTTGGTGTATTTTGTTAAGGTTTTCAATAAACATTTCGAAATTTTTAATAGTGAGGGTTGTTTCTCACAGAACTTTCTGAATCAGACAGCATAATCAACAAATCTTTACACTGTTGGAAATATTTTTACAAAAATTTCAGCTTCTGTAAACAAGCAGATAAAACACAGAAATTGGACTTTGCTGTATGTTTGGAAATAATTAAATTTTCAGTTTTGGCAAAAGCATGCAGAAATAATGTTTGGTTCTATTTCTTCAACTGCCAGAAGCTGTTTGTTTGAAAAACAAGTTGAGAGTGGATCACCATGTTTCTATTGTCCTAATTCAGTGCATGTTTTCAGTACATCCATTATTTGTCTTCATCCTTGGCATATCTGCTCAGTTCTCTTCCCTCCCCTCTCGCCTTTTCTCTGCTTCTGACAGTCGACATGGCATTCAGAGCCTTCCTTCTTGCGTCATTGTATCTACTTGCCATTTCTCATCTTCATTCATTTTCTTCATAGCTTGTCTGCCTAGAATCATGTTTCTTTGTCTGCCTTAATTCTGTGCATTCACTCAGTGTTCATTGAGTTTTCTGAATTCATTCTCATGCACTACATGTGAGCTAAGTTTTAGTATTTTATCCTGTATGTCCTCCTGCCTTTGCACACTTTCATTTGTGGTCTCCTTCCTTTTTCTATTCATCATTAACTCAATCACTCTGTTAACATGTCCACTGCCTGTTGGCTGTAAAGCAAGGCTGAGCATGTCCCTCTTTTATTATTTAAATCACATGTCTGGACTTGAGTGAGAATTTTTGTTCTATTCAAACCATAACAGCCCCTTGTTGAAGTTGACTGCTTTTCATTTATAGCTAATTTAATCTGTAAATAAGACTCCCCACACAGAGGGATGTGAAGTAATTACTTTCCTGACAGCCTAAGCTAGTCTCCTGGAGAAGTCTGGAATCCAAGGAGTGGGTTGCTGTTTTAGCTGCTAAATACTGGGGAGAGCTTTACCTCAAGTATTACTTCAGAGGCAAAACCAGAGGTCAGTGGGTATTCTGGACCAGACCCGGGACTTAGGACTTGCTGTGGTATTTGGAAGAGAATGCAGTAACAGCCAGCCAGGTTGAATGGGTTTAAAAGGCTTACTCATTTTTATCTTGAAGGATATTAAAATGAGATCTTTGGATCATGCAAGTGGACTTCCACTTTCTTATTTTGACATCTATTTGTTCCATTAGTGTTTTGTATTGAACTGAAGTTGGTTCTGTTAGATGCTGCATACGCATTTATGAAAGCACAGTTGTTTTTCCTCTTTAATGCACTGAAAATTTAAGTGGAAGAGTACTGTTCCTTGTAGGCTTATGCAGAAACCATTGACAGAATAAATTACTTCTATCAGCAGATAACTCTTTATTAATTACCTGGGTTTGGCCTCTGTAATTCAAAAAATATGGTTTAAACCGTTTAAAACAAAAGTTGAGAGTGGATCACCGTGTTTCTATTGTCCTAATTCAGAGGAAAATGTGTATATAAAATGTGAGGAGAATTTACAGGTTCTTGGTTATTTCTTGAAGTATTCAGATCATAAACAATAATGTTATCATGCCAAAATGTCTTTTAAGTAAAATTTATTTTTTTATTGTAATTGGCAATATTTCTAAAATAGCCTGCTTTTAGAAATTAAGTTCCAGAAGTTATTCTGTTTTCCAGGGAGAAGACTTGTGCTTCAAACGAATAGGTTAGCACCAAGAAATTGCACGGTTGTTTCTCTGGCAAGTTATAATACAACTAGACTTACAGAGCAATCAACTATTGTATCTCTTGTAATAATATCTCAGGGATAATCCTTTTTATTTCTTTCTAGGACAAACCTGTGCAAAGCATCTCATTCATTATACAGGAAAAATCAGGAGAGAATGTTCTCAAGTTTTGAGATTCACTCAAAGCAAAAGTCATCTGAGTTTATATAAACAAAACATCAGAAGAGAAAAAAAAATACCACATAGAAGTAAAATTCTGTGGTTTGCATAGCTGTTAGCTGGGATGTTAGTAAGGCTGAGTTGTCTAAAGCTACCCCTCAGCTACTACTGCTCTCTTGGAGAGAGAGGAATTAATCTTTTCATTATCCTCCTTTGATAAATTCTGGGCAGAACCAGCATCCTTTATAGCTGAGTCTTACATTCAGATTATGGACTGAAGAAAGATTTGGATTTTGATTTCCAAATGCATCTAAACTGTTGTGGTTTTGTTTACTTTTTGCATATCCTTTTTTATGGCACAGCTCTAATGCAATCTGATGTGCACACAAAATGCCTGCTGCCTAAGAATTCTGGATGTTTTCTCTGAGGCAGAATATAATTTTATTTGCTTTGTAAGACAAAACTTAATACAAAGACAAAACTGATTTCCTATGAGGATTTTTCTATCTCTGAAACTGTAATTACAAAAGAGAATCTTCTCACTGTGTTTCTTACATTCTGAATATGGCTGGAGATTACTTTCCATTCCATATGCACTTGATAATACCTGTGGGTACCTTCCAACTCAGAATATTCTATGATTACTGTGATTTTGAAACCAAAATAAGTGACTTGATTTCTTCTAAGTAGCTTAATGAAACAGAAATTCATACTGGAGTGAGACATAAAACAGAAAAACTTCAAACAGACCATGCCACACATCCTAAAGAAATGCTCCTAAGGAGTCTGGAATGACTCTTTGAAATATTCTGTACTGCAAGGCATACACACTCAGAGAGTCAGAGGTCTACAGAAGGCCACTTCATGGGTCAGTCCTGGTGCTGCTTGGCTATTCACTACAGAATTGCCTTTATGTGCCTCATGGTACTCCTGGAAGAATGAAACTGTACATTTTGTTATATATTAGACAAAAATAACCTGAATAATTTGAAAGCTTTGATTACCTGGTGAAGTATGAGCACAGTGTTTCAAATTATAGATTTCAAGCCCCACAGTGAAGTGTGGAAAGGAGCTGTTCTCATGGGGCTGGTGGATGATGGTTACCCAGAACAAATACTTTGCAACTGTTGTTGTTGATGAATATCACTCATTACATCCTCAGAGTCTGGTTCTTAGTTAACAAGTGACAATATGAGAGGCCTGTAAACAGAGTCTTCAGCTAAGTTTTCTCCTTGCTTGCCAAATTCAAATGTTTCAGAACAGCAAGAAGAAAAGAATTTTGACTAGTGGAAAACTTGCTGGCACTAAATCAGTGCTCTAAGAACTACTGTTTAGTCTGCACAGAGGTTAAGCCACAAAACCCATGGAGAAAGGAAAATTAACAGAGACAAACTATTCCTTATGCTTGGTTCAGTCTCCTCTACAGGAAGTTTTGAAGTTGAACTAGCAATGGTTGCATTTCTCTTACCACCAAAGAGTGCTCCCTGTGTTTCTACAGAAAGGTAGGAGAGACCACGTGGTGAAACACCATCAGGCAGTCTCTTTCTTATGGTCTTCCATGCAGCTGGCACATGACAAGGCCTCTGCAGCTGTGTCAATGTAGTCAGATACCAGCAGTCATCCTGCCCGAGCAAGGATTCCAGCTGCTATCATTGCCTCTGTCCTTTCATTCTAATATTGTTTGTGATTCTCAAAAACACTGTATTGTGAAAAGTAATAGAAGAGAGTAATAGAAGAGTGTAACTGCTTTGTGCACTGTTTTGTAAGAAGAGTAAAGGCCAGGAGTAGATAATGCTCAGTGATGAAAGTGAAGTAAACATGATTACTTACTGATATAGCATCAAATAGGAATGAGACCAACATAAGTGCCTTTTCTTTTAGGGAATGACTGAAGAGTTTTTTCATCTGAAGGGACATGTTTTGTTTGTTCAAATGTGTCTGCTGAATAGGTAATATTATTCTTGGCTTGGCTGTGCTTTGGCAATTGAAGCATCATAGCCCTTGTTTATGTTTACTCATAATACTTGATGAAGTAAGACAGGAAGTAAACCTCTCTGAGAAACTTTGTTTCTCATATCCAATTTATAATCCTTGTTCTCAAGTAAAACCACTTCTGACAATTCAGTAGAACCAAGACTCATCCCATAACTCTGACTTCAACAGGAAGCTGTCTGCACATGAACTAATTGCTTAAGCTATACTCTGATCTCTACAGCTCACTGATCTGTCTCACAAAAAATGGTAGTGGCATTTGCTTTGGTCATTTTTAATCTTTTCAGTGCCTTGGGAAATTGACACCAGGAAACAAAAAATCTCATGGATGAGTTTATGGTCCTTTAAGGAGCATTATCCCTTTTTGCTCCAAAATTAAACTTGCCATTCACATAAAGCAGTTTATGTAATATTTGTGGGTGAAATAGACAACATGTACTCGACCATACAGACTTCTCCCTGCTTCATTTTTTCCTGGAAAGGATAGGTACCACTCATTTATTTATCTTAACTGCTAGACACTGCCAGAGGGTCTTGACCTGCCTAGATTGAAGCTCACTACTTGTTTTATAAAATCATATAATTATAGAATCATTTAGGCTGGAAAAGACCTTTAAGATCATTCAGTCCAACTGTTAACCTAACACAGCCAAGTCACAAAACCATGTCCAGAACTGCTACATTAAATCTCTGTGCTACATTTTAAATCTCAGTGACTTAAACAGTTCCCTGGACAGTCTGTTCTGATGATTGTTAACCCTTTAGTGAAGAAATTTTTTCTAATATCCAATCTAAACCTCCCCTGATGTAACTTGATGATGTTCCTTCTTGTCCTGTTGTTTGTTAAATGTAAGAATATACTAACCCTTACTGCACTACCACCTCCTTAACGTAGTTATAGAGACCAATAACATCTTCCCTGAACTTCCTTTTCTCCAGGAAGTTCTAAACAATCCCAGCTCTGTTGGCTGTTCCTCATCACACCTGTGCTCCTGTGCCCTTCTTTGAACACACTTCAGCATGTCACTGTCTTTCTTGCAGTGAGGGTCCCAAAACAGAACACAGGATTTAAGGATGAAATATCATGAAAAGGCTTTCCTTTGTCAGACAGGAAGAAGATACTGAATGACAATAGTGCTGAGTCAGGAGCAGTTTAGATATATGTCAAACTTAAGGAGATTCATTCACAAGCAAAAATCTGGCTTTCTGCTTTATAAATTTGACTTGCAGAGTTGCTTTTGGCTTTATTGAGAGGTCCAAAGTGCTTTTTTATCTGACTTAGGATTATGGTTTGGTGTGAGAAACTGTGTGTAGATTTTTTTCACTGTATTCAAGTAACATAGATATAACTTTACAGTGTTGAGTGGGAAATGGGAGTCTTCTGTTCAGCTTGAAACTCTATTAATGGGCCAATATTTGATAGTAATTTGAAGGAAGAGCAGACAGTTTACTGGTATTAAACTGTGAAATTTCATTGAATGATTGTGAAACTTGTGGGATGACTTTGCAAAACTTGTGTGTTTTGAGTACAGGAATGTTTTGTCTGGTTGCTTTTTTATCTCGCTTTAAGGTACTGTAAAGAAACTACTGAAGATTCTGCTGTGTCCTAGGAGTCCTGTTTGTTTCCCACAAAGTAGCAATCTGATGTACTGCTAACCCCAGAGTTTAACTTTAGAAATGTACGGTTTACTGCAGAAATGCAATTTTTTCAAATGCTTTACCAGATGGATATAAGTGGTATACCTATGCCTGAGTATAGAATCAAGCAATTTTGCTTTTCATTATCATCAGGAGGTCAAACTAAGCAGCACTATGTACTCACACTGATTTTTTGTAAACTACTATTTGTTTTGTGAATTTCTGCAGAGAAAGATGGTTCTGCTTGTTCAATGCAAAAAGTGAAAAAGAATATGAAGAAATCAAATTACAGTTGGAGGCTGAAAGATACAATTTGTATTCAGATTGCAAAACTCAGTCTATATTTATTCTCTGATAAACTTTACTGGACTAGAGAGCTATAAAAGCAATCACAGGATAATAATGCAATACAACATGTGACCTAAGATAGACAATACCTGAACCTCAGTGTAGTATAAACTATGTCCATGTTTTGATATTTTGATAATCATAGTTTTCTTTTTATTAAAGTCCAATTGATTCTGTATCACATTCAATTTCTTGCTTCCCTCAGATCTGGTGAAAAACCAGATCTGTATAAAAAGGAAAATTGTTAAAAGAAGATTCTACTCATTTTGCTTTGTTGATTAACTATTACATTTTGCTGTGCATGAGCAGCTTCAAAATATTTGGATTATTTTGGATTGCAAGATAGGGAATAGATATTATTTTAAGAAATGTTGGTGTCAAGTAGGAAGTCTATGACAGAACTGTGTTGGAATATAGGTTTTTTTCATCATAGCATATTGACATATTCAGTAACAATTTCCTAGTAAATGAAAACTATGATATATCACAACCATAAAACTATGAAAAAACCTTGATTGAAGGAGGAAATCAATAAAAAATAGAAATATTTATATTTTAAATATAAAAATATTTTAAGGGAATAAGATTTCTTTTAATTCATCTGTATGTATACATAGTGTATTAATCTACAAATGTAATAAAGTAGGATTCTTTGTTTAGATGATGTGTGTGATGCTCATGACATATTTAATATGTTAAGAATGCCTTTGTTCTGATCACAGTTGTGACCACAGCCTAGGGGAATGCAGACAGTGATTTGGTCAATGGTTTGGTTTTGGTACCTGGATATTTGGAAAATTATATGTATGTAAATTATATGTGTGGTAATTTTGCTACTGTAATTAATCTTTGTTTTTAGATGGAAGCTTCACTTTTAAAATCCTATGTAGCAAATTCTGGGCACATGCATGGATCCACATGCAAAAGATAACCAAATATTAGGGTGAGGAAAATCTCTATTGGTTCAACTAGCAAGGTAATCTCAGGATTTATGATCATCTGACTTTGGTGGATATTCTATGACAATGTATCTTTAAAATCAACTTGCAATGTTGCAGAATTGCTTTGAACACAAAGAGCATGGCATTTTATTTCAGAGCTTTTAGACAATAACAAAATAATTTTAAAAAGTAATTTGGATTAAATCCAGTATCTATTTTGTCTGTTCTTTAATTCTTCTCTAATTTTATCTGTTCTTTCCTATAATGATCTTTTTGGCTACAAGTGATGGGTTATGGTGTTTTATAGTGTTTTGGTCAATTTGTTTAAATGGAAGCTTCTTGATGCCTCTACTTTCCTATGGTCACTTATGTTGTCCTTCTATTTATAGTCCTTTTCATAATGTTTTTTGGGGTCTACTAATTGAGCAAAGAATTTTCAGATCTGTTAGAATCAGATAGCTTTGTAGCATCAATTTACTAACCATAACACCATTTTCCACTGCTGAAATTCTGTAGAAGTGTAGTCATTATACTTGCAAATGTATCTGGATTTAAGTTTCATGTCATAGGCCTGCTCCAGTACCACCTAACTCTGGAGGCATCTAATTTCCATTAGGGCCTCAACTTTTAGTTTGTTTTTTCTGTGGAAACAGAGTTCACAGGATGTATTCTTTTCTTCCTGTATCCTCGCCTCTGCATGAACAAATCAGGATGCTTGTGAAAGTAGGGGAAAATTCCTTTTCTGAAAGAAAGGTTCCATTAGAAGCTCAGCCTTTATTTGACATGGAGGATTCACAGGCTTTTCATGCTTTTCACATTCTTTTATCTATAGGGAGGGATGACATCACATTATACTGCTGTCAAAAAATAACTACAAAAATTCAAAGTCACCTTAATTTATTCTGATGTTTGCAGTTTGTTTGCCTGATAGCTCTTCAGGCAGGTGAGATTGTGCTAGAAATGTTTTCTCATTAGCATGCCTGACCAGCATTATCCCATACTTACAAGCACTTACTCAGTCAGCTTAGAAAGCTGTGGTGTGGGGGTCAACCCAACATGCATGGTCAGACTTCATGGAAATATTGTGACAGCAGGTTTCAGTCCAAAACAGTTTCCCATGGCAGCCTGGCTGCTAGAATGCTCAACTGCAATAGGGGAATAACAAGTTATTGTGCCGCTTGAAGGCACTCAAATGTAATTTGTAATAATTACTGTTTCCTAGGAGTTCAGGAATTTTTATTTGATAGGCTGTAGCTGTTGTGTTCTGGTCTGTCCTACTTTGCAGTTTGTCTTGTTTTAAGACAATTTAGGGGGACACTAAAGTAAGTTACCTTCCCTTATAGTTTTAACCAATTCCTTTCCACCAACAAGGAGAATGAATGTGAGTACATTCACGTAAAAAAATAATAGTTTACTAAATAAAAGGGAAATAGAAACAGGCAGAAATGGAAAACGGTAGCAGCCCTCTGCCCACCCTGCAGCCCCTCAGTCTCTCCAGCTGCAGCAGTGGCTCCATCAGCAACTGCAGCTGGCATACTCCAGCAGCTGGTACTTGGTCAAGGGATTGAACTTGTGGAGGACTGCACCTTCCTCTTGTCAGAAGCCAGCAAGGCAGCCGGCTGGGGCAACGCGGACTTGGTGTCTTCTCACCTTGCGCGGGTGCTGTGGGCGGGCTGGGGTGATCGCATGGAGGGGTGCGCCTCCTCAGCTCCTCTCGGTGCAATACCACAGCTGTACACAAGTGCTGCAAAATTCCGTCTGAAACAGTTTGTGATTACAAAGTGCAGCTTCTCAAGTTGCCACTGTTATGAACAGAGCCAAGAGGCAACTCAAGCGTCCAGAGAGAAAGAGGGAGCCCTCACTGAGTGTTCCAACTTCTAAAGCGGACCAGCACCCCCGCGGTTCCATTTCCATCACAATGTCTTGAAGATACGGTAACAATTTTGTGCACAGATAGATCTGGAATGCAATAACATTTTGGGTTACCTAGGACGTCCAATCCTTATTCCATATCAATTGATTAATGCCCAAATTAATACCTTTCAACTGTGCCAAATTTGTCTTGGTTTATGACAATTTAAGAGGTGGACATTCCAAAACGTGTTACTTCCCTTTTTAGTTTTAACCACCCCCTTCTCACCAATCAGGAGAGACAAACACCAGTAGGTATAAATGAAAAAATTACAGTTTACTACTAATGAAGCACCAGTAGGCAAAAATAACAGTGATAATCACTAGATAAAATTTTGCTGAATCTCATGGACTCCTCAGGGACAAAGAAAATGGCAGAGAAACCTCTCTCCCAGGTATGAGAGACAAAGGCAGAAAAATGGCGGACAATCCCCGTACCACCCCCCCCGAAGATGGTGCCCTTTGCAGACAATCATGTGGTCTGAGGGACAGATCTGTATTCCAAACCCTGCTCAGCTCAGCCTGCCTTCTGGAATGAAAAACCGGAAGGTAGGAGCTTATGAAGGAGTTCTGGTGGCAGATGGGGTGTGCTGGCATTGTCTGGGGCTCCGGCCCCGTGGTGTCCGTCCCCCGCTTCCTTTCGGTGCCTGTGGATCGTGTGTCCGTGTGTGAGGTGAGTGCAGCTCTCGCTGCCTCCTCCTGCCACCTGCTGCACCCAGCCGGTGCCGGTGCTGCTGTCACGGGTCGCTGTTCCAAAGGGGAGGAGGGGGGACAAGCGCAGCCATCCAGCACCAAAGAACGGCGGCCTGGTTGCTGCTCGCAGATGTGCCTCAAGCAACCTCCTCAGGAGCCCAGAGAGAGACGAAAAAGGCTTCTCCTTGCACTATCCCAGCTTCCCCACAAGAATGGAAGAGAAAGGCAATAGAGCTTCTGCCAGAGTGCTCCCAACCTTAAGAAGATCCTGGCACCCACCAACCTCTGCAGCTCTGTTTCTGGACACCAGATCTTAAAGAGAGAGGAATAATTTTTGGAATAGAACAAGTAGATATGGAATACAATAACATTTTGGGTTACCCTGGACAGTGTTCTTAAGTCAGCCAAAGTCCTTAATGTCTTCACACCTGAGGTATGAGGAAATTTATCCCTAATCTGAATGTTACTGTTAACAAGCCAAAAGCAAAGCCTTGTATGCAATTTCTCTTACTTCTCAGAGTTTAAGAGAACATTCATGTCCAGATGATGTGACCCAGGTTTGTATCTAACCGCAGACTTTCAAAAATATTTCCATTCCCGCCAGTTTTATATGCATAAGGCACATGAGGCCTTCTTTATTGGAAGGAGAAAAAAACCAGCAAAACTCATTTTAGGAGGTTAATGCTCTGCACAATGCATTGATATGGCACACAGCCCTGAAGTCTTTGGGAAGAAGTAGAGGCTATACTGGGTTAAGCTGTATTTTTTCTTGAAGTGAGAAACAAAGTTTTTGAAGTTAGCACTGTTTATAAACCAGCTGTTTTAAGTAGATGTTACTTGCAAAGCAACAAACGTGCGTTTGCCTGGGTGACTGTTGCCTTCTCCTTAACACTGCAGCTGCAGATATCAAAGTTAAGTGCAACTGAGGACAACACATATCATGGACAGAGAAATTACTGGAAACATTGCTCTTTTTCTTAGAATATTCTCCACAAAGAGGAAAAGAATACAAAACAAAATAGCACAAATACGTAATGGTCATACATTCCTGTTTCTTTTGCCCTTTAACACTATATTTAGAATGTTTGTTGATATGACCATATGTCTCTTTTAAAAACAGTGTCTGTATCCGCTAAGAGGAAAGGCCTTTTTTGGTGGGAGATACACTGTGGAAACAGATTTTTCATCTCATTTTTCTTCCTCTTAAATGAATGTTTTACTGTAAGTTTGGGGCTTGTTTGCATCTGAAGACAGTTAAAAATTAGTCATGGACTTAAATCAAAGTAGTGCTGAATTTCCAACAGTAGGTCATTGAAAGAGATTCTGAATTGAATAGGGTATAACCACTAAAGAAGATACATTATTATTGGTTCTCTTTGGTTTTTTTTCATTCTACCTTTTCAGTTCTTGAATCATGTGATATTTCAAATATTTACTTTCCCTATGAACTTCTTTCAAATATTTTCTTTAAAGAGTTATATGTTCCTATAAAATCAGTTTGGAAGTCTTAGGTGGTAGTACATTTATTGTATTTACAGGAACAGAATGTCTTATAATGGAAAAATTCTTATGAAAGAGATTAATCTATTTGTGGATTGGGTCATGTGAACAGACAGCACAGAAATAAATACAACCAATTCATCCACATGGTCTTTTATTTCACAAAAATATGTTGTTACTGACACATACACCTGTTTGTGCCATCTCCCTTTTGTTTTCTTAACTAAGTCTCCCACAACTAGTCCTTCAGTACACTATATTACTGATCCACATAATGAGACCTCATCACATGTGACACAGTCATTGCTTGATAATTTGTGCATCAAAATGTTGATAGGAATAGTATTAGGAGCTGTTCAGATCAGGTCAGAAGCAAATATATACTGAATCTATTTAGCTCGTTCTAAATAGAGGAATTCTTTAAAACCAAAGACATCTCTTCAGATTAGTGCAAACCATAGTGTTTGAGATGAATAAAAATTCAATAAACTGGTTATTTAATTTATCATGTAAACTAAGGGTAGTGGCATGTGCATTCAGCTCAGAACATTTTTTAGTCTTTGTTCACACTTTTAGAAATTTTTTGACCGCAAGTGCAAGAAGATTACAATTGGTACTGGATCCTCTTTGGTCAGCCTTGAGGATATTTTGAGATGGTGGAAGGAGCAAAAACACTGTTAAGCCTATGGCAGGTAGTTAAAATATTCTGGAAAGTTTCAGGCGTGCATCTGAATTGAGTGATTGAAAAAATTTAAAAGTAACAAAAAGGAAAAGATTGATCATGATACCTTACCTTAGAAGGAACCCTTTTTTATTAAGCAAGTTCTTCAAACTGGAGTTTTGAATAGTGGCCATTGTATAGTGGCCTATTAAATGGCCAACTGGATGATATGTCCTGTGTGTAGTCTCCATTATAATAAAAACTTGAAAAATCAGTTTTAAAATTTCAGAACTAATCTCTCTCTTTTTTTTCCTTTTTTTTTTCCTTTTTATGCAGCCTTATTTTAGAACTAGTAGAATGAAAACTGTAAAATCCATGTCCCTGAGGTTTCTTAATCCTCACAATTTCTGAAACCTATGGTTTTTAACATTAACTTTAGTACAAAGTTTTACTGCATTTTAAACAAAAGTTATTCTATCATGATTATTATTCTTCATGCTATCTGAATTCTTCTCATTAAATAACTGAGAAAATGTCTGAAAACATATATATTGTGTTACAGTGTAAATTTCATAGATCAGTTATGGCTTATATTTAAACCTTTTCCCAGAAGAGCACATAGCTTCTTGCCACATTGGCTTTGGTTCCTCAGTGAATCACTCATAAAGGAAATCCAATTCGTGAGGTAATGGTTTGATATTCCCTGTTTTGCTTTTATTTTCTTTTTATTTCCAAAACTGTCTCCTGAATTACAATGGTAAACTTTTACTGAAAAGCCCCCAACAAACCAACAATAATTCACACATTTAAACTAAACATCAAGAAAACAGAAAAAACATATCAGGATTGTTTTTTGTCCTTCAGAAAAATGCAAAATAATTTGTTTATATGTGGGACATCTTCTGGGTTATATAATAAAGTGATGGGAAATGGAGAATTTTTTTACTGGTAATGAGGATAAATTATTGACAGCATTTCAGACTGAAGCTGAAGATTTGCCTGCAAAGTTGGTAATAACATGGGTACATGTTCAGGAGTGATTTCAGACCTTGCCTGGACATCTCAGTGAGATCAAATTTTTCTTCTGCTGGGTAAAAAATTGTCTTCCCTGGGTAAGCTTCTTCATTTTAGCTACAGTAATGCTGGAGTAATCACTGCAAATAATTTTTATTCAGTGCCTTATCTCAAACCACCTACAGGTTTAAAAACGCATTGTAAGAGTTCAACACTCCTTCATTAACTTTGGGTAAATTTGTTTAGATAGAAGTTTCTACATGTATTTTGCATTTCTTTTGGAAATTACTGACTTTGGTCATCGCTGGAACCTTTACAGAATGCTTTGGATAAGTCCTCACAAAATTTCTTTTGTATTGGCATGAATTTTCTGGCCTTGGCTGAGTCAGGGATCTTAGAATGGTTTCTGCTGTTAGAAATAGTGGTTCTTTAGTAGCCAAATGGGGCAAAACTGGGCACAGTGCCGCCCATTCTGGTCTGAGAATGCTCAATTCTGAATACAGAGGCTAAGAGAGTATCAGGAAAATGTGAGTATAGGTGAAGAGAAGCAGTGCATGGGAACAAGAAGCTTGGTCTCTTCAGACTATTTTCCACATTTATAACTCTTCAGACACGAACAGTGCAATTAGATGCAGTCATGACTACTAGCAGGATTGACTTGGAACAGATGCAAGCCAGCACATGTGTGTGTCCATGTATACACTCATACAAATGCAATTATTTTTATTTGGAAATTCTGCTGTGTATGCGTTAATTCATAGGTAGAGGATAAACCTTTCAAAGGGTGCTTTACTTCTTTACTACAGCCAGGATATTAACTGTAGTAGAGGCATGTTTTTGAAGAGCCTTTCAGTGATTCCTCTGAATGGCTGCTTTGTTAGACTTTTTACTTATATTGACTAAGTTGTCATCTCCAAGTTCCTGAAATACAAATGTAAAATACACCATGTATATGTGGACATATGCATACACATTGTAAAAGCCCAGAAAGTAAGGGGCTAATATATGTGTCTCAAACACTGATAGCCAGATATCTGTGATTGATAAGGATCGGTGGAAATAATGGCCAGGGATTATAGGTAACACAATGTGAGAAAAAATGGATATGGCAGGATATGTCTGGAGAAGTGGCCATATGGAGGTAGGGCAGCATTTTCTGGGACAAATGTCTTAATCATTGAGCCTTAGTAATTTGTAACTACTCCATTTGTAGGTTGCTTGAACACAAAAGGTAAAACTATTGTAGCATAACCTAAGTTCCACTATTTACAAAACTGACCCTCGTCTTTTCACATTCATGGAAAGATATCTACTAAATCTGTTCACTTTATGGTACTCTTCTGTTTCACATAAATTAAATAATAGCAGTTGTCTGTTTCTTCATTTTTTTTTTTTAATTTTAAAATGCAGTTCTAAGACTCATTGTCTGTCAAAAATAATATTACTATGACTAGCAGTACAAGGTACATAGGATATTTTTTTTTAAAATATGAATTCTGTCATAAATGGTATATTCTTTTTTGTAGTATCTCTTAGTAGCAGCTATTACCTCTCTATGATATACACCATCCCAAAAATCTTAAGACATTTTGTGTTTGTATGTGTTGGTCTTCTGTGGATCTTTAGATATCTATTTTATCTGTACTTTTTCCTTGCGTAAGTCCAGCACTGAGTTGAACTGTAAAATATTTTATTCTAAATCCTAGCAATAATTAATTTCATGTTCAGCTTTAAAACAATGATAGACTAATTAGAAACCAACAAACATTAATGGTTTTGAATTTCACAAGTCTAACTTCTACTCTTCGAAGAACTTTCGTTTGTCACTGTCTAAGGATTTTACATCTCAACATTTGAAATATTTGTTACCTTGGATTCATCATACTACAAAACTTTATCTTTGTTTAGTAACTCTTCTGTTCATGTTGTAGCAAGATTTTTAAAGAATGAAGGAGTAATATGAATTCCTGTCTCATAAAAAGATTAATTAAGCCTGGTCTAGAACTTAGTTTGATTAAAACAAAAGGTCTAAAAACACCCTGTCTTTAGCAGACGAAATATTTCCCTCTGAGTGATATGGTCAAGAAGTTTATAATTTTCTTTTCCTTAAAAATGTCAAACCTTTCTCTTTTTTCCAAATATGTGTGCACTGAATAATTTGTTGGTCTAGGAAGTTCATAATTTCAGGAGGGAAAGGGGACATGAAAGCCAGAGCTGCCTGGCAGTGCATGGCAATACACACAGATGCTGTCATGGCCCTTGGTGCAGCCACCACTAAAGCTGCCATTATCACCACCCTGCAGAACTGTGGCTGGAATATATCTGAGTGTGGTGTTTGCTTCCCCTTAACCCCTTTGGAGTTTGCCTCTGAAGTCCCTTTGGACTTTTCTTGAAGAATGGGCCTGCAATTTTGTGGACATCAGTCTGAGATGTGAAGACAGCAAGACTAACAAACCCAAACTCAGCAGTAAGGTGACCATAGGTAGGCTTGTGGATTTTTTATCAAGCTAATGGAATTTACTGTGATGTAGCACTATGTTGAGAATAAACTGCAGCTCATCAGTGTCTTGGGTTGACTGTCTCTATATTCTTATCTGGTTTCTTAGTTATACCTATAAGGATTAAATGACAAATCAAGGAATTTAATGCAATCTTAGATATATAAAAATAATGCCCTCCCTCCAAGATTCATTTTAACTTTCTTTAATTTATCTGTTAGCATATTCAGAAGGCTTGTTTTTCATTTCAGTGTAGGTTAATTTAATCCCATTTTTGAAACACAATTTTGATTGCTGCAGATGACTGAATTGCTTCTTTCTCAACTCTCTCCTTCATAGTGTTTTTTAACTGTTCATTCCAGGATCACTTTATGTGCCTTACCCTGTGGTTTTCATTTTTCATAACTTCTTTCATGTATACATAAACTTCACTATAAGGGATTCAGTTTGTTGTAGTACCTTAAGAAATGGAGAAAACTCCCTCATCTCCCATTGTTGGAAAAATACTGAATCTGAAATAAAATTTGACCATGACCTTAGACGTGATGCATGCTGGAAGAATTAGGGTTTTGCAGATTTCGTTCAAATTTGTAAAGGTCCTACTATAGGCCAGATTGATTTGCTGAAAGCTGGCTCTTCAAGAGTGTGGATGACAGTGGAAGGAGAGAAACAAGCTAAGAAAAATGCAGCTTAAGTTGTAGAACAGTTAGAATTATTCAAAAGCAGTGACATTTTCTGGGTTAAAACTGGGCCTTTTACAGCCTCTTTACTTTTTACAAAAGTATTCACAAGTCTCTGTTTTCTGCCAGTTTCTACTAATTTGAAACGCCTTTAAAGTATCTTCTTTGGCCTGACTGCAAGGAGAATAGAACTGTAAGCCATATATTACAAGCTCACAGAATGTTTCCACAGTTCTTATTTCTTCCTGAAAGGAAAATGAACCTGATGCTTAAAGTCTGTAGAAGTTTATAATCACTGAAGACAATGCCTCACTCTCTTCCCTGCATCTTCTTTCTGGGGTGACTTTCTGATGCTTGTATCCCCAATTGTCTATTCTATTTATGCTGGATATTAAGTTCTGGAACTTTAAAACTGGTTCCAAGAGCAAAAAGGGAGGGAAAGAAGCACGCAGTTTGTTTTCAGAAACTGCACTTGCTCCCCTGCATTCTCTCTCATGGACTGTGTTGTCTGCAGAAGGGACAGCAGGAGAGAGCTCTCCTTTGCTTTTAATAAGTTTTTAGCTAGCTGAGACAGAGAAGTTCCATGGACTGTGGCTGTTCTTTTTCTTGGAACTGATCAGCCTGCTCTGGACTGAAAACTTAGAAAAAACACTGGGAGCTCATACCTGTGGCCCACCAGGGCCCAGGACACGGCATTTTCCAGTGCAGGAGGGACTGATAAGAGACTGACAGAGCCCAGCTACACACCACAACAAGGACTTTCTGAATTTGCCATCTCTTCAGAACAACAAGAGATTCTATTGTTTAATATTATTCATTTTTATGCTTGTGAACACTTTGCTTGTTAAATAAACAGTTTTTTCCACTTTCCTCCAAGGAAATCGTTTAATGAACCAGTAGAGGGAAGGGCCACTTGAATTTGCTATCTAGAGGGACTCCATCTGGAGGTTTCCTCCCAAATTTGCCCTAAACCAGTACACCTTGTTAAACCTTAGTTAATAAATCAAATTAATCCATAAACCCTAACTTTTAACAAATCTAAAATCGACTGCACCCCCTCCTCCTTCAGTAGCTCATATTTCTGTAGTAAGGATGGTGAAAAGGAACTGGATGCATAAACCTGACTGCTCAGCACTTCTTCATATCTATATTTTCTCAAGCCCTTTAAGGGGCAGTCAGCCTTTAGGAACATGTCTGTTTTACTTATCCCTCACTGCTTTCTGTCTCAGTGATGTCATTCTGCTTTACCTAAGCACCCAGCTTTGTTGGATGGTATTGTTACTATACATATGGTGAGGTCCAACAGTGCTTGCAATGTTTGCTTTGTAATGCATGGAAAAGATTTAATTGTTCATGTTGTTTCAATAGGCTTGCTGAATAGTGGTTCCTATTAAACAACTTTTAGAAAGTTAGCTGGAGGCAATGGTAGAAAAAATAACATCACCAAGCTACAAAGGTTAAAGAAGCTTTGAGATTTGTACATTAACAAATGTAGTTCATTTAATATAGTTTTAAGCTTAGGAGGGGAAACAAAATCATCTATTCTATCAAACAAGCATCTTTGTTTTTCACTAACCTCTTGTATATACAGAAATTTAAGCCAGTATTGCCTGTGCATGGATATGCAAACAGGAAGAGTAAAAATATTATTAATTACAGATTCTTGTCAGAAAATATGATACAGGTAGTGTAAGGCACAAGCTTCTCTATCATCCTCTGTTGAGTCTGGCACATATTTTGCATAAACAAGCTTACACATGTTGTACCACCTAGGAAGCCCAGTAAAAGTTCCTAAGGGCTGATTTTTTTATATAAATGGACATGTATAAAAGTAAAGATGGAGAATCCTTGTGGTGAAGCTGGAGTTCTGTTAAGGGAAAAACCAGTAAAGCTTAGCTCGTCTTGACGTCACCTGGGAGGGGAAAATAATTAACATGAGCATTCAGGAGAAAGAATAATGCTTAGTGGTGATGAGAGACTGTAAAAATATTGCCTACAAATCAGATGTTTCTGTGGGTAGTATTTCAATCCAAATACTGATGGCCCTGGCATATGAAAATAATTTCATAACAGAAAAATCTGGGAGAGAGGTACATAAATAGAGTAATAATATAATTAATATATGTAAACTAAGAAGTGACATTCTTTTCTGAGGTGGTACTGAGTGATCACTGAGGCACTGGTAGAGAAGATTTTTCGTTCATGAGAAATTTTATTGTAAAGGGAAGTAAAATGATTTCACTAATATGAAAGAAATTAGCTTGTAGAGATTGTGGAAACAATCAGGGTCAAGGCTGCCCTTGGTTATGAGTCCAGATGCAGAATCTGGCAACAGGAGACAAATGACAAGTTACATGGTAGAAGCATATTTGCATAACTCAAGGGAGCAAAGAGGGACATTTCCAAGCAGATGGGCACCTGAACAATATCCTACCCCCACAGCTCCTAGACCCAAGACCATAGAAACATAGGCACAAAGGCAGGTGCAAAGCCCAAATTGCAGACTTGGAGTTATGGGGCACATTTTGGCATGCAGGGGATGAACTATTTCAGATTGCATGGAACATTTTACAGGATGTTTGGAGGAGCAGCTAAGGGTGAGGGAAAAGAAGGATCCAGTTGACTGATTTAGGTGGAAGGGATAGCTGTCTGAGACAAACTTAAGGTACATTAGCATACTTCTATTTTAATGCAGTGTTAATTTGTTAATTGCATATTTTTATAGTTAAAAAGTTTTTTGTTCAATGCCAGGCACCCACAAAAGCTGCTCACTCACCCTCCCCTGCCACAGCTGAGCAGAAGAGCAGAAAAAATTTAATAAAGGGTTCATGAGTTGAGACAAAGAGCAGGAGAAAACATTTCAATGGCAAAAGAGGCTCACCTTAAAGATACAAAATGAATTTATTACTAACAGAGTCAGAAGAGGATAATGAGAAGTAAAATAAGCCCTTAAAAACACCTTTTTCTTCCCAGCCCCGCCCTCCTTCCCATCAACAGTGCAGGGAGAAAGGGCATGAGGGTATTGGTCAGTTCGTCACCCAAGGTTTTCTTCTGCTGCTTCAGGAGAGTCCTTCCCTGTGAGACTGTGGGGTGCCTCCCATGGGAGATGGTTCTCTGTGAACTTCTCCAGTGTGGGTCCACTCTCATGAGCAGCAATCCTGCCAAAACTGCTGCAAACATGAGTCCCTCCCATGGGCATAAGTCCTCCCAAAACTGCTGCAGCATGGGTCACTCTTCCACGGGGTGCAGTTCTCCAAGGACAGGCTGCTCCAGCCTGGAAGCAGGGACCCCCTCTCTCCACTGGGTCTCCCACTGGATCACAGCCTCCTCCAGGCATCCGCTCCAGTGTGGGCACCTCCCCCATGGGCTGTGGGTGGATCTCTGTATCCCCCATGGATCCCCATGGGCTGCAGGGCACAGCTGCTGCACCATGGCCATCACCACAGCCTGCAGAGGAATCTCAGCTCCAGCACCTGGAGGAGCTCCTGTCCCTCCTTCTCCACTGACCTTGGTGTCTGCATGTTGTTTCCCTCACAGGTTCTCACCTCCTCCTCTGTGACTTTTTAGGAAGTAAAAACTGCGAGTGGTCCACTTTGTTTTGATTTTCTTCTTAAATATGTTATCACAGAGGCATTTCCATCATCTCTGATTGGTCCAGCCTTGGCCAGCAGCATGTCCATCCTCAGACCTGTCAGGGATTTTCTCTGCCAAACATGGTGGAAGCTTCTAGTAGCTTCTTGCAGAAACCACACCTGTGACCCCCCACTACAAGAAAACAGGTCATGCAAAACCAACACAAGAGTTAAATTTATACTATTTGTTCTATTTGCTGACCGTATTAGTCGTATGGCTGATGTACATGTAAGTACATTATGTCATAAAATTATGAACTCTGAAAATTGTCTTTATAAATTTGGAGGGGTTTCTGTTTCTTTTTTACTTCATCAATCAAGTCACAGGTTTTATAAGTAATTTAAAGTAACTTAATGCAATCTTTGTTAAGAGTTCTTGGCATTTCTTAACAAGACCAAAGGTTAAAATTTTGCTTAACAATATTTTTGAAAGATAAAGTTAGGGAATGTAGCATTTATTTTTATTTAGAGAGAGGAAAGGCGGATTACATTCAGGAGATGAGAGAAACATGCAGAATGTAATAGTCTGCTAAGAAGAAAAAGAAGGTGGTGTTTTATCCATGAGTCATAGACAGAAATAAAGTAACAACTGGACAATATTAAGAATTTGATTCTTAAGGTCAAGATCTGTAAAGGAACATGCCCATAATATGAATGAGTTGTATTTTAATATTGGTGTTCATGTTTGCAATTTAATGTTTTTGCTCATGCTCATAATTTAACATTGGTTGTTTAATGTTCCATTTAACCACTTGCAGAACCTAGGCACTGGTGTCTATTGTGTGCACAGATGCACATAAGATTTTCCTAGTGCTTGGCTGGTCTACAGTCCTATATCTGGATGTATGCAGGACTGCCATCTGGGCAGGAAGGAGTGCACACATTTTGCTTAAGACTTCAGAGCAGACACAGAATTTTCCACATATATTTTCTGAAGGCTCAATATGGCAACAGGGTTCTCAGACTCTTAAGTCATATTAACCCTAGAATCTTCAAACATGGCAGCTTTAATCATTGTGCTTTAAAAATACCATTGTAGGAGGTACATATTGCAAGCATTTTTGATAATAGGTTTGTTTAGAGTAAACAAATGGGGGGAAAAAAATGAAATTATTTTCCAAAATACTTTTCCTAAGCATCAGTTAAATTTTTCTGCTCCTTTAAAGCAATACCATTAGTATAAAAGCTGATGTTATCTTAGTCTGCTAACAGTTGTCATGCAAATGATGAGATTTTGGAGTCTCACAGGTAGGTCACTCAGCTGGTAAAGAACCATTGAATGATTTGGGTTTGAAGGGAGCTTCAAAGAGCATCTAGCTCAACACCCTTACTAGTGGCAGGAGTGTCTTTTCACTAGACCAGGTTGCTCAAAGCCCTGTCAAACCTGACCCTGAACACTTCCAGTAGCGATCTATCCACAGTTTCTCTGGACAGCCTGTTTCAATGTCTCACCAACTATATAATAATAAAAAAGTTATTCTTTATGTCCTATCTACTCTCAGTTTGAAATTGTTGTGCTGTGTCCTGTCACTACAGGCTGTGGTATAAGTCTATTCCTATGTTTCCCCTTTGTGCTAGTTTGCAATCAAATCAGTGGGAAGAATTAACTCCACATAAATTCTTGTGAGAGATTCCAAGTCAGAAGTACAATTTAACATGAAAATTACAATAAAGGCAATAGTACAGAAACATTTGCTTTAGCTGACAAAGTCAGAATAGGACCTGATAATCTGTTGGTCAGGGTAGCGGTAGCAGACTGAAGTGATGGAAATGAAACTCAAGATAATTTCAGTAAGGAGGATAAGAGAAGATCTTTGTTTGAAGACCTTCAGGGGCAGTTATGGAAAGATGTCCACAAAAACCCACTCCCATAGGAGTGAGTACATTTTTATAGGTTTTAGGTTGGCATAATTGGTAAAAAGCACCAATTAGGAGGACAAGTGATGATTCAATTTCCTCCCAGGTCAAGCCCCTTCTCTGGAGCACTCTGCCCTCGGCACTAGCTGTGCTCTGTCTTTAAAATGTGTATCAAAGACTTTTTTCTTTTTCCCAGGAAGAATCAGGATAGCACAGGGGCCCTCCAACCTCTCGGGAGCTTGGAGATCTGGAATATTTTTTGTCTCTCTGCCTAGGGAAAGGCCATGGAAAAGCACAAGGAAACTAGCCACTAATACAATAGGCTACAGGGCTACAAATAAATGTGCGAAGAATATGGAGAGTGTATTAAAAGAAAAAGGGCAAAACCCAAACGGGGTCACCAACCCCCAGATCATGTGCAGATAAGAATGTCTGGTACTTCCCCCAGGGCAGGGCATTTCATGATGTAATTCCATGAGTCATTCTTGGGAGTCCTTGATGGCTCATTAGCAGAGGCCCCTCTTTAGACTGAGTGTGCATTGTGCAGCTGTTGCAAATGGCCAACCATTAAGAGCTCATGATAAAGTGATGTAGATAGAATATATTTATATATGTAGATAGAATACATATTTTGGTAACCCAAGACAACTTTATATACTGGGAAATAGATTCTGGTCTTTATGTACTGGAAATAGATTCTGGTCCATGTTTCAAAGTTACTTATGCAGTTTGGGTTTTGTGGCTTTTGGGGAAGACAGACACTAAGAGCAAATGAGTGTGAGCAAGTGAGAGCATGAGTGAGTGAGGGGAGTGAATTGGGTATCCTCACTTTACACCTCTGTCACTTCTTTGTAAGGCTGGATGTGGATGGCTACTTCAGAGCTTTAACTGCCTCCAAGGAGATACAGGGTGGCTCTTCTCAAATCTGAGAGAGAACATTGTGTTTCTGAATTTTGTATTGAGTACTCAGGATGCTGACTATAATGACTGTTATTCAAGGAATGCCCTACTCTTGTCCATATATTTCATAAGATCTTGGGTCACATATCTTGGCAACAATTAAGCCTAGTTCTTGGTCTGGACAATTCACTCTAATTAATTATTCTAATTCACTCTAATTTCCTTAAACTAAATTAATTCACTCTTAAATTAATTCACTCTAATTTCCTCCTTCTTCCCCCAGACATTGAAAAATAAAATGTGACATGATTTTTTAAATTGGTTTTTAATACATGATATTCAGTGGTGATTTTAAAAAGTTCATAATTTATAATTTTTTAATTGGTGTTTAATCTCTAAGTGTCTTATACATTAACGAAAACAGTGAATATATAATAGATGAAAAATCTATGAATTTTGACTCCTAACTGTATGACTGCTGAGCAAGCGAAGATTCATATATCTCAAGGAATCATATATTGATAGAATTCAAAGTTTGTATATCTTTTTTGTTTGTATATCTTTGTCTTGAATTTGCTCAGTTGTTGCCAAATTTAGTAATCAATAGAAATTATTAAAGTGATGTAGTACTCTTAAAATAAAAGCACTTTAAAGAAAGATAACTTCAAAAAAAGATCAATAGTTTGCAGAATGTTCTTGGTGTTGTTCCAATAATACAGTTGAAATAAAAAAAAACTGAAAAAAATATGAAAAGTATAGAAAATAATGCTTCCTTTCTGACACCATTCTTCAATAAGAACATTTTTTATGGGGCATTATCCAGGTGTTGTACAGAAAATGAGACTCCATCCTCCTTACTGTGTGCTTGGCCCTTACTCTGCAGTATTCAGTGCATTCTGACTTCTCTAATTGGACCTGACCAGAATTCAGAGTTTGGAAACACCAGCTTTGAGGGAAAACTTGCATAGTGAATAAAGAAGTATGTAATTTCTGTAGTTGCTTTTAAAAAGAAGGTACCTTTAACCCCACGCATCTATAAATATTAATGGGCCCAGATCCTTGATCTGAATTTTATTTTATTGATATTCATCAATTATTATTTCTTGCAATTCATAAATATTTGATGAAAGGTCACATTAACAAAATTTTGTTTTAAGTAGAGAATTTAGATAGCTCCTTAGGTTTCAATGAGTTTTACTTTTTGAACTAACCATTTCACATTATTCTATGCCCAGATATACCTGTTACAAGTTATGCTTGAGGGAAATATTTTCATCAAGCATACTACAAATAGTTTTGGGAAAATACAATCAATTTTAAGCAAAACTTGCTGTACAGCTGTAGGAAATTTTCTCTTCATAAACATAGTTTTTTCACTCTATTTTTCCAAGAACCACTACAGAATTTAATCGATAGCAATATCAATAGAAGACAACTAATGCATTAAATAGTGTGGCTAAACCTAGATCTTGAAAAACCCCAAAAAGTCCTCAAAAACCCAACCATCCAACCAACCAGCCAAAATACCCTAATTTCTCATTGTTCTTTCAAGTCTGCCTTAACATGGTGTTGAATTGTGTTGAGTCATTAGTTCTCAGCTAGGATTAACACCAGCTCTTGCCTCAAGTGGTATAATAAAAGATTTGCAGCTTGAAAAGACATGGTACTTATCTAATCTTTTCTTCTTTTTTTAAGCACTGAAAATTGTTGAATTAAGTATTCCCCATCTTGTGTAGTTTTAAACTGTTCCTATCCATTGAATTAGGGCTTTTTCTTCTTCTCCTCACTTGGAGCTATGCCATATACTGAATTCTCTTTCCTGGCAGTTCCTCCAGAGTGAGTCTGAAGTTTTGTTTTGGTTTTGCTTCTATGTTTCTATTTATTTATTTATTTAAATTTATTTTTTTTTCTGTCACAATCATGTAGTAACACCCTTAATCAGAATCAGCTGACTTTTGTTATCCTTAGCAGTTGTCTGGTAGTTAGGGAGTTTTGATGCCTAGACAGGATAGTAGTTTGTGCTATTGAAGAGAGTAACCTGGGTTGATTGTGACATCTTCAGTAAGATACTGAGTGGTCTTTGGTATGTTTCTTCTTTTGATAGTTGTTTAAAGTATTTCCTATGTCTTTTTCTGGTTGTGCATTACCTGCTTTTTCTTGTGAAATAAAGAAATATAAAGCTTTTTCCATCGGTGAGTGTTTATAATAAGACCTTGGTCAAAATGTGGGAGCATTGAAGAAATTCATACTGTGTGGAAGAATAAGGACTTTTAGATGATATTATATTCTCAGAGATACAACCAGATATGAAATTTCACAATATTTTTAGAGCAATAAACACAGTTTGGAGAGAGAAAAACCAGAGTGACAATATGGGTAGTCTAGGAAACATTTTATTGACTTTCACTTGAAACCCGAACCATCCTCAAATTAGAATTTATTGTGTTGGTGCAACCAATCTCATATTCTTGACTAAGCAAACTGTAAGTTAAAACTATAAGTTGCTAGTCTGTTGACTGTGGATGCACCATTAATCAGTGTTAGCTGACTAAATTTTTAATCATGAAAATAGCACACATCACCACCAAGAATCTGCAGCATCCCATGAAGATCCTTCGCCTTTCATCTGTCAGTGGTGGGGGCCACTCCGTGAGGGCTTGTGGAACCTGTTTTTACATATCATCATGTGCTTTTCCATGCCTGGGGATCATGTTAATGGCATTCTCCCCATGAGGAGCTCTTGAGGCATTATATACTTGAAGTGTATAGGTTGAAACCTGGGTGTTCATGTCGCATTAGTGTTGTAGGTGACTGGGTGTTACAGGTCACACTGGTGGCAGTTCAAACATGAGAAGTTCTGATGTACTTCTATTGTCTTGGAAATGTCACAATTCACTCCAACAAACTCAAGATTTTAAAATACTTAGACAGGAAGGACCTTTGAGATCCTTCTCCTCTGAGATTACCTTACTTCTGAAAGTCATATAGGACTTACTATTTGGACTTGAAACAAATAGAAAGCCAAATATGACTTTGGCTCCTGGAAAAAGGGTGGAGAAAAACAGGTGAAAAAAAAGACCTAAAAGATAGCTATAACTAGCCCCTTAAGGCACTCAGTGATGAGTTGTCACTAGAAGCCTTCTAGTGAATCCTCCTGACAAATCTGTTGCTCGCACTACAATAAAGTGTGTAAATAATTCAGAACTAAAGAATAATTCACTTTGAGGTTAAAAGTAAGTGTCAGTTGTGAGCTGTTTATTTTAAAAACTTATAAGCTTATGTGAATAAGTGCTTGAATAGTGAATGAATTGAGCTGTTGAAAATATCTAGTGAATATCCAAAAATTATGAATATGGTAAAGTGCTCCAATTTTCTCTTGGCCTAAGTTACCAATAAGGTAGCTAGTATTGTAGTAACAATTTTTTACTTGATTAGAAGATTAAAATATAACGACCAGTTTTTGTAAACTGGTACATCAACATTTGAACTTAAGCAAACTCAGTTTGCATCAGCAAAGATTTTTTACTTTTTTCTTAGAAAAGTCAAGTTTGCTACTACATTTTTCTTCTGAACATTAAAATAGGAACAGCCTACACATTTTGGGGATTTTGCAATGCCTGTGGCTGGACAAAAATGTCTGCTTGCATCAAAATATGTGTTTACTGGTTTCTTAGGAAATACTGTGTTTTGGTGGAAGAGTTTGAGAAGCAAGAAACTAAACAAATATGAATAACAATTTAAGCTCAAATACTGTAATGCTCCATGTAGAGGACATTTCTCCCTCTGCTTCTTCCTGTCTCATCTGTGTTTACTGTAGCTATGTTATCGGCACTCTTTAAAGTTTTGATTTGACAGTTTTGTTGTAGAAAATAAAGTCTTACATATGATTTCTAAGTTATCACTAGAAAAATGTGGCGAATGGCAAAATGAAAAAAATCCTGCTTTCTCTTTTTTTCCAAGGTAAGGGAGAACTGGCTGCATATTAGTGGCAACACTGCTAAGACAAACCATCCTGAGCTGAGGAGGAGATACAGGAGCAGTCATCTAGTCTTTCTTTATTATTCTTTTAGTGACTGAAATTTTCTTCTCGTAAATACTTTATATTTTTACTTGATGCAGAATGTTTTGTACATGTTGGATACATTTGTTTGTGTTCCCTTGATAAACGCTTATAGTCAGCTAAGTTGCATCCATTCAGTGCTCTAAAACTGGCTACTTATTATTTGCACATATAAATCCAGGACCTTTGAAATCAGTGTGTGTCTTGTTATCTTTGTGTCAGTTATCATCCTACACGTGCTTTTGGGGAGCCTCGTCTACCAGTTTGTGAACATCAACTTCTAGTTGAAGTGGTGGAATTTTTCTTCAAGGCAAGGAAGAATAAAATAAAAAAAAAAGAAAAATAGTAGGAAACAGCTGAAGGCCACCTTGTAAAAAATACCCAATAACTAACATTGGCATCAGAATATTTAATTGTGTAGTCTGATGAGCCCTGAAGAAAAAGATGGCATTTACCAGTGAATTCAATAGGATAATTTGCATATACCTAACTAACCACACTATTTACAGCCATCAACCACTGAACTGCAAGAATCTGGGGCTTCGTAATTATTCTTAGATAATGGTAGTAGAGAATTTGTCTCTACAATATTGGAAAAAGAAAATTACATTATTGAGCTGCTAATTAATACAAGTGATTCTAGAGCAGATAACTAAAGTTATATACTGTTCAGTTATGTGGTCCTGAAGTTTTGATGCTTCTCCCGTCAGGATTATACCTGCATGGTATATCCACTGCAATATAGAATAGTGTCCACCCAGACTGTCACAGGTTTTTGAAAGTCATGTTAATTTGTTTTCTTCTCCTATTTTCTGTGTGATGCTTCTTGTTGTCCCTGCTTTCTCAATGACAACAATGGCTTTCTGGTAGGGAATAGAGGAATGAGGTATGTTGTCCAGGGAAACTATGGATGCTGAATCCCTGGCAATGTTCAGGGTCAGGTTGGATAGGGCTTTGATCAGCCTGGTCTATTTCCCACAGCAGTGAGATTGGAACTAGATGATCTCTAAAGGTCCTCTCCAACCCAAACTATTCTAAGATGCTATAATTCCAAAACTTTGGTGGCCTTTGCTAGATGGTGGCATTACCTCTGCTTTATTCTGTGCTTCCTCTGAGGCAATAGTGGGGGCAGATTTTGTGAGCCATGACAAAAGTAATTTGCTACTTTCTCAGTAAGTGGAAGGCAAAAAGCACAGTAATAATATGCTAATATTGAGATAGAGAAATATAGAGTATTTCTTAACACAGGTGTTGAGCCATCAATAGGGAAAACATTGGGGAAGTGTCATAGCCAACACTCACAAATGCCCACCCAGTTTTTGCTGATGATGGGGAAGAGAAAATCCCCACCTTGCTCTTTAAAATGAATGATTGACATTGTGCACCAGGCTTAATTAATTCATTAAGTATATTTTCTAACTAGTAAAGTTACAATGCTGTTGAATGCAAAAGCAAACAATTTCTTTCACAAAATTTGCCATTCATAAATGAATTATTCTTTTTGTGGAGAAGAAGCAACTTTATATGTATTTTTCTTTGTAGTTTGATTGACTGTCCCCCTGTTCTTCTCTTCTAAGAAAACAAGGACAGATCAGCAACTCTGTTTGCAATTATTTTTTTTAAAGCCTTTGATATCAGGGTTAAGTCAGTTCCTGTTTCTCTTCTCTCCCAGAACTTTTTCTTTGATAATTTGAAGTAATAAATCTGAGTGTGTTTTTATTTAGGAAAATTTTTCTGTTATTTTTCTGTGAAAACTTGTCTCTTTCTCATAATATTTGAATACCTTGCTGATAATGATCTGTCTAGCCTATAAAATTTGCACTTGTCTTTACTAAGGAAAAAGTACAGACACTTTGACTGGGAACAGAGCCTAAAACCAGTTCTTTTTTCTCCCATATTCAGCACAAATCAGGGATATTGATTGCATTTGAATAAAACTTGACCATATATTTTCAGTTGTTTCACTCTGGACAGCTGTTTATTCAGCAAGCAGAAGAGAAAGTTTTCTCTTTAGGACAGTGGGCAAGCTGTATCTCAGGGATGTAAAACTAATGTGTTGAAGTCTGGTTGCTACACTAATACACATTAGTATGAGAGCAAGCATGCACTTAGTATTTTTTGTGCCTGCTGCCCATCTCCCTTAGTTTTAAATGTGAAACTTTTTCTTGGATCTAAAAAATTTTTATCCAGAGAAAGCCCACTGATTCCCAGAAAGTATGGGTCTTGCCAAATACTTGTAAAAATCATAATAAAAGTCTTGCTGGGAGAATGTCGTAGCAGCTTTCATTTGCAATGTAATTCTTGTTTTCTTTTACAAGGAAAAAAAATATTTTGCAAGAAGCTGAGCATGCTCTCCCTTCTTTGGCACTAGTTGCAGAACCAAGACTGTGAGAATTGTAGCTGTGTCTTTCTTCAATTTTGTGGTTCTTTCCTGTCATGTATTCTGTTGTGGTCCACTATGGAAAAATAATAATGTACAACAAAAAAAAGGTCTTTCACTTTAATGTGGCTACAATGGTTTCCTTTGCAGATTAACTTCCTTTTAAGTGTGGTCTCCATACAGAACATCAACAAATAGTATGAAGATTTATTGTAGATTTAGCTCAGCAAAACAATGCATTTTCTCCAATAGATATAATTATTTTTTTTCTAATGTAAGCCAAACATGTTTGCTTTTTCAGTTGAGTAATCCGAATGTTAAGACTGAGGAGACATGGTAGTAATTTATTTCTCCCTTTTTCCTAAAACAGCCTTGACAAAATGCAATTTCAGCTGGCATATTGCAACACACTTGAATGAATGCAGAAAAGGTCTAACGTGCATTAGCTGGAAACCTAGGATTCCTTGCAAGAAAAAGTGGCTGCTTCAGAGCTCATAAGATATTTCTTCAGATTTTCCAACCATGGCTATTATGTCCTACCATGGCATTAAACTTGGATTTAATTGCCACATATTTAGCAAATGTCTTCCTAGTATTATCAATTCTATCACAACTTATGCATCTAAACAAAAGGCATATGGAAATGTCACTCACATCAAATTAGCTTTGTATATCGAACCACTTTTATTAAAGACATCTAACATGTGTTTATGTAGGCTGATTTCAATCACTAAGGAGTTTGTATTTCAGCTAGAGTTTGGCCTACAGTGATCAAGGTTGTAACATTTCAGGACAAGATAGCAATATAATTCTGTATTAGAAGTTAATTTTTTCTCTATCTCATGCCAAATTAACTTAAAGCACAGGACACAGAACACAGCATAGTGATAGAGTGTAATGACCACAAAAAAAAAGAACAATATTTAGCCTCTTATTTTACACTGCTCTCATGTCTAACTGAAATACCTTCATTTCAGTTATTCAATTTATGAATGAACATTCTTGTTTTTAGGCACTGCTGTAATGCTTTTCCTGAAAGCATAAAACTGAAAACTACTGGTGAGCTCTAGAATTTATACTTATAAAAGATATCACCAGTTACTCCTCAAAATGTGTCTTAGCTATATTAGAAGAATATGTGTTTTGATGTTTGTCAATATATAATGCAAGACTTGGAGAGTAAAATTAAAGAACTCTTAGTTTCTGAATCAGTTTATAAGATTAGAGTTCAAAAAAATGTATAAACTACTTAGACTTGACACTAGACTGCTAACACATTGCTAAGATTATAGAGTACTGTAGATTATAGAGTATCTTTTCCCATCCTGAAATATAAACCAATTTCTTTCCTTTGTTTTTGATAATCCCCACCTTAGAATTCTTTCTCTTTTGAATGAGTGGGAAAAGACAGGATTTTAATCAGCTTTTAGCTAGATATTTTGCACAGAAATATTACTTAATTTGTGGTTGAAGTTAATAATAGGAGAACTATATTCAAAAATTAAAAAACTGTCATGGAAAATGGAAATCTACTCCTTAATTCAAGTTATTTCCTTGAGATCTTTTGAAAATTGACTGAAGAAATATTTTTATCAGCCCTTCCACATTTGCTCTTTTTAAAATTTAGGTTTGGTTTGGTTTTGCACATTGTTTCCCACCAATTGTTTTTCCAAAATGGTAATATCACAAACATGAAAATTTTATTCTGCTTGATGGAAGAATGGCAGGGGCCAAAGAGACCCTCACATTTTTTTTAAAAAACAGATTCCTGAGAATTCAACCTGAGAATATCTACCACCATTCCACATCTCTAAAAGATCACTATATATTTTCTTTTTCCTTCAGGATATAAACTGCTGTGTAATGTATCAATATCAATGGATTTTCAGTCTTCCAGACTGCATGGTAACATAAATAATAATGACCTATAGGATGTGGGGTTTTTATATGTTTTGTAATGGTGGTTTTGAAAACCATCTATAAAACATGGTTTGTACTACCCCTTGAAGAAAAAATTGAAAGTTCATAGGCATCAAGGCCACTTAGAGGTCTTAATGGAGAAGAAAAAACTCATACAAATGTATTTAAAAATTATTGGAAGAAAAAAAATCATAATTCTTATTTTAAGAAATGTACCTTGGAGTATAAAAACACCTCTGTACCTGGATGTAGCTATCCTCAGAGCACCAGGCTGTGTTGCTGCTGATATCAAAGTATAAATATAGGTAGTAATATTCTTCAGCAAGATTGGGCATCCATGTCTAGGATAGTAACCATTTTGTTCAAAGAAGCTGAATTGGCTCCATTAGAAATATATTGGAATAAAACCCATAACATTTATAATTCATTCAATTCATAAATGCTGCTTTATGTTCATGCTTTAAAAAGATGCCAGACAATTGTATAAGTTTTTCCAGGGATTTAGTTTTTTCCAGTTTTTACTCGTGCTATCTCAGTTCTTCCCACAGCTCTATGCATGTGATTCTCAAAGAATAGGCAGAGCTAGAGTTGCACTAGTTGTTTTTAAGCTCATCCAAGAAAATATTTGTTTTCCTATAGCAGCAAATTAAATTTTCTCTAATTTTAGAGAAAATCCAATTGTTTTCTCATTTTCTGTAACAGATGTAAGTGGGCTAGTTGCTATTCCCTACATAAAGCCCTTTCTCTGAGGTCAAGGGTAAATACACTACTAACTTCTCTGTTGATGGACAGTGAATTTTTTCTGATTAGAAAATTCATAAAAGTTCTGTAATCATCGTTCTCTCATCAAGACAGCAATAAGTATCTGTTGGAGAATTTTTTTCAGTATTACTCTGAAAGGTTTAATTTTGCAATATATCTGTATACATTCCAGTCATAAATGTCCAAATTTTGAACAATTAAGTATGAGGGAAGGACCAGTGAAGTAAAAAGGGAAGATTTAATGTTAGGGCATTTTGGAAAGAGAAGTCTTAATTTTCCCTGTCCACAGTAGATAAGAGCAAGCAATTTTTTTATGAGAGTGGTGAAACCCTTGTAGAGATGCCCCAGAGAGGTGGTAGATGTTCCATCCCTGGACATTCGAGGTCGGACTGGAAAGGGAAGCCTGGTACAGTGGTAAGTGTCCCTACCATTTCAGGCCCTTGTACTTTAAAGATCCTTTCCAACCCATATTATTCTTTTATTCTATGGTATCATATGAAAACACCTCAAATTTTCCTTTGCCTTGTCAGCAGGTCTCATATATCCCTATTATATGAAGCAGGAGTCTGTGAGCTACAAGTTTTGTGACAGTATTTGTGTTCTTGACGATATTGTACAAGCTAAAACCCAAGCAAACCCAACTTCTTCTCACTTTTTAATTTGCCATTAAACTCAGTGCTTGAATATGCACATCATCTTTTGGACAGAATGCTATTTTGTTTGTAAGCTAAACAACTTAAATTGCCATGTCTTCCCATGGCAATTAGACACCCTGATGCCATATCTACAGTGTTTTTGTAGGAACCATACAGTAATTGAATGAAAACTTATTATTACATCAGGAAATGAATCACAAGCTAAAGTTCTTGGAGGACAGGATGTTTTATCAATTTCAGTCCTCTGACAATTTGTGTATTTTCAGAATCAGAATAAAGATTCAGTTAATATATAAATGAACTAATGTTTGAAGTTTTTTGCATATGCATTACCACTTTCCTACTTTTGTTTTTATAAACCTGGAATTACTGTTGGTAAAAATATCGTGAATAAGTGGGAAAAACTTGAAAGGAGATCAAGATTACAAAAGCTCAGAAAAATAAATAAGAAAATCTATAGATGAGACAGAGAAAGATTACAGCTGCAAAGTATATAATCATGTCTGTGTGACAGCCTCTGGGAATACTTACTGGTACACTGTTCACACAGTGGGCTATACTTTTCATGTCGTTCATATACTGCTTATATTCTACTTTGTGTCACATAGTTCCATAGATGAATTTATACTGCTGGTTAATATCTCGTCTTTCACCAAATCATATTTTTCAAAATTTCTTTCCCATGTATTTTTCACATACAAACCATTGTCAACAGTTATTTGTATTTATTATAAAATGAAGCAAATTTTCTAACATCCCTTTAGGGATCCCATGGGCCCTAATGCTTTACTGCATTAATTTGAGGATCACATCTCAGATTGCAGCCTCCTTCCAACTGTGAAACACATTTGCATTGTGGGCTTTTCTAAGACACCAGATTTTGCCTTGACTAATCACTTTGAATATTTATTTTTATTCCATTTTCTAATATTATCATGGTGAAGGCACTCAGACTCAACATTGAAAATTTCCACAGTTAGATCAGTTATGTGTAGTTTACTGAACTTTGGTGGTGAGTTGTTTTTTTTTAATGGAGTACTGATGTGAGTGTATGAACATATTGAAGCTAAGTTCAGACATGCTGTCTTTATTTTTCCAATTTATTTTTAATATCTTTTATCCTTAAAATTATGAGATAAGAAGGTTTATATTTTGTACAGTGTTTTGAATAAGTAATATAGTTCAAGTGGGTAGAAATGTAGGCCTGGAAGTTATCCCCCTATTTAAAATCTGATTTTAAAAAAGAAAGCTAGGTTATGACACTGTTTTACCATACTGAAAAACCTTTCTGCTTGTCAAACGTCCTTCATTAAGATGGCAAACTTGATCTACTTTGGATATAGCTCATTTCTGAGACTTCTTCAGCTGACTAACAGGACCAGGGAAAGGAAAAGGCAATTTTATTCTTGCTAACCTATTTGTGTAGAAGAAACACAGCACTTTTGATTTTTGTGATAATACCTTGTTTGATTTAAAGAGAAAATTGAATCCAATGTTTTTCATTACATTGTGTGATAGCATAGAAAATTTTCTGATGTCAAAGTTATAAAGGAACTTCTTATAAGATTTTTTTTATAAAGAACTTGTTGTATCTTGCATAAATTGTGTCTCATCAGGACCATTCCTTTGGAACATTTTCTACAATTTATTAAATAAAATTCTTATGTGATTTTTTAATAAGAAGGAGAAAATGCAGAAGACTGCCTTCTGCAGCAGTTGTTATGCACATACAGTTGTGTTACAGCATACTAGGACTGTTTGTTTGAATCTTTTTTTCTGTTTTATGTTTTTTATTACCTTGTTCTGCATCTGTAGGAAATTGAAAGTCATTAAGAAATATTAATTCATTTAAGAATTTGTGGCTGTAGGAGCCACTTTTACTTGTAAACTTGATAGTTTTCTTCCTAGTACATTACTTTAGTTTTGAGGTTCATAGTTGGAGGCGTACATTTATATTTAGGATTTTTTGCTTGAGAAATACATTTATCAATTAACAAGAGCTAAACAAAGTGCAGATACTGTGCATAGGAGAACTCCCTTCCATTTGCCATAGGGTTAGTTGTATCACTTTTTTATATGACATTGCTATATACATTTTTATTTATGCATCTTTTGCATACTACAAGGCAAGCCTCAAAACAGTTCACATCAAAAGAAAATAAGAGAAAATGCTATCCCTGCCAGGAAGATGAAGCAGAAAGAGATCAAACAAAACTCTGAAAAGCAGACAGCTTGTTTGATATGTAAACTAAGTTGAAACCAAGAAAATATTTTCCTTTAGAAAGATGGGAAATTTACGTGATAGGATTCTAGTGAAAATTAAATTTTGGAAAAAAAATTAACAGCTTGAATTTTATTTTTTTATAATAAAAATGTATAATTAATATATCCCCTCTTTATGGCCCTGGAAATTGAAATAAATGCTTCTAGAGGAAGGAAGAAAGTAATGTGTTTGTTTCAAGTATTCAGAAAGAAAAAGAGAAGACAGTTTTCACAGACCACTGCAATTTTTGTTGTTGATTTGAGGAGCTATTAATCAGGAATATTTGTCTGGAATGAAGAAACAGGATGCAGACCACTGAAGAAAATCACAAGGACTGAATTTAAGCTGCAATAAACCACTGCCCAAATATATGAATCACAGTTCTTTGGAAAAGTTATGGAAAGCTAGTCTAAATCAATAATTTTATGCTATGTCAAAAAAAGCATCCTAGTTTGCAAAGGAAGGAAAAATCATCACCGGGAAATTCCAAGAACATCCTCACTCTGTATGCTTTAATTTTTTGTAGCAAATAAACAGATTGTAGCTGGCCAGCTCATGTCATCTCATCTAAAGAAGTGTTTGAAAGGCCTAAAATTTTTTTACTTCAGGAATACTGACTACAGCAAAAAAGCGCTTTGACACCTTCTGTATCTATTCAGAATTCTTAGAATAATAAGAAAACCTGAGTGTTACTAAATGTTATTGCAAGAATCAGGACTTCCTGCTAAAAACTATTTTCCATATTGTCTAGAAGATGCATAAGTCTACAAGAACCAACCTTTTAACAGCTACCATTGTTAAAAATTATTCCATTTTTAAAAATACTCATATTACAGTTAAATGGCAAGAGAAAATCTACCATAACACTGTAAGATAAAACTTCACATCTTTGTTTAATTCAATACTAATGAGTAGTCATCATTTGCTCCAGCTGGAAACCTGGCTCAAGCACACTGCTTACTAAGTTGTGAAGTTAATTTCACACTTTTAACCACAAACTCCATTACAAGGTTATTTGAAATTAAGGTAATTACTTTGTTTTATATAAATATATGAATAAAGAGACAAAAGTATTATTTTCTATTGCTATTGTCTTTAAGTCTTTCAGTAAAAGTGGAAAACATTATTTTTATCAATAGGAGACGACATCTTGCATGCTAAAATTAGAAATGAGAAAAACTCTCAAAACATCAGTTTATGAAAGCAGTTTATTTGCTGTCCATTAATCCAACAATAAGTCAATATCTTGACACTCAGTACATGCCAGTTTTAGGGATAAATATCCAGTGAGAGTAACTACCACAAAATCCCATTTAAAGAGAAAACTCTGTATCCTGAGTCAAGTATCCTACATCACACAGAGAAACCTACCAAGTTTCTTTGAAGGAGGCTAGTCTACTGCCTAGCAAACTCAACAGTTTCAGACTTTAGTTCAGCTTTTACTCAGTTTTCATAGAGTAGAACAATTCTGAAAGAGAAGAAGATTTATGAAAAAATTAAGGATCTGGGACCACAAAAATGAGAAAGATAAGAAATGCCAGAACTTCAACAAGGGGAAGAAAAAAGTCCTTCATCCTTCAACCCCAGGCACCACTTGGGGCTGCGCAGCTGGAAAGCAGCTTGGCAAGAAAACTAACATGAAGAAGGCTAATAGTATCCTGTTCTCTGTTAGACCAGGTATTGGCAGCAGTTTGAGGGAGATGCTCCTTCCCCTCTAGTCAGCATGGGTGAGGCCACAGCCTGCAGTATTGTGTCTTGTTCTGGGTTCACCAGTACCAGAGAGACATGGACATTCTAAGGAGAGAGCAGTAAAGAGCCAGAAAGATGATTAAGGGGCTGGAGCTCTTGTACTTCCAGCTAGTGTGTAAGGTTATAATTTACCCCTAGTCTAATGAAAGATATTTCTATTGTGGTTGCAAATTCACATTCTTCATGTGAATCAGGAAGTATTCTGCAAAAAGAGAAGCCTCAAACCATCTTAGTCTAGAATGCTATCTTTCTAAAACAGCTGGTAGACCTGGACAGAGCATTATGATATGTGAAGTATTAAAATCTCTTTTCTGTACCCAAACTGACTTGTTTGAAGTCTCCATGTTCTACTCTGAAATTTCCATTTCCCAAATGCACATTTTGACAGTTTGGGCTTGTTTTGGAATTTGTATACACAGAAAACATTTCAGCTTTCTGGAAGTTCCTGCCTTATGAGATGCTTTGTATTTTCCCCTTTATAACTGAATGAACCAATTAATTTTGTTTATTTGGCTTATGCATATTGTGGAAAAAATGATGTCGATGAGATAGAGAGAACAAAAGCTTTAGACTTTTACAGTGAAATTCTAGATTTCACTAATTACAGTAGTGTAATTACAGTAATTACAGTATTGATCACAATATAATATAATTATTTACATAAGAAACTAGTTTTTAATGTGACAATTCATCATGTTTACTAGCACCATAGGTATTTCCACTACCACTTCTCCCTAGGACAAGAGACTGTTAGTGCACAGATTTTAAGATATTCTGCTTCTGTGATCCTGTTTTTCAAAGGGAAACAAATGCTGTACTTCATGAGCCTCTTTTACTACACATAGACAAATTAAAATGTTATAATTAGCATTCATGGCTACAAGAAAAAATACATAAACCTAGTGATTAAACTAACATTTTTCAAGATCTGATTGTTTTCTGGTGGAATAAACTACCACTTGGTTTGAGGAAGTCTTTGGTTGGTCACTTGTGCGTGTTAGTAGTGTCAGCAAATTTGTATTCCAAAATCAATGCTAGATCTCTTTAGCCAATAACAAGTAAGCAAAGAATTCCCAATGCTCATTGTTTCTTCTGCCTGCATGTCTTAACTGAATATGATGCAAATTACTAGCAACTTACTTTTTAAAAAAAATTAATTATATTGATTATTTAATAAGAATACTTGAATAATCTGATGGTTAATTCTGAACATCTATTTCCTGTATATTTAGCTAAGTGCTTTCTCCAATAAGTAGTGTATTGCAAAATTGATATCTATATAAATAATATATATCTTGCTGGTGCCTGGGAGCCAAATCAGTATATGCCTCTACTGTAGCTGGACATACAGGTACTGAGAGTATGAATTGTATACAAGTAGTATGAATTGTATGCAAAGAACAATTGAGAGAATAGTCATTGATTGTATTTTCAAGGCTAAAAAAAGCAGTAAGGCCAAAAGTTTGTTGGGAATATATGAAAAATGCACCTCCATGTGCTGCCTTAGTTTAAGCCTGTATTTCTTCTCTAGGCTTCTCTTAATCGAATTTTAGTTGAAGAAGTAATTTGATAAATATTTTTCATCTTGTACTGTGGGTTTACATGATTTATATGATTCTGACTCAGACTCAGTGATTCTCACTACAAATTCAGTAAGCTCTTTTGCTAAAACACTTCTTAAATATTGTAGAAACTTCCATCCTTAAATTCTACTGTAAAATGATAGCAAAGGCAGATTGACTAAAACTATGAACAAAAACCACAGAGACCTCTACTCTCTGTTCCCCCAAACTAAAATACTTCTAAAACTTCTAACTTCAAATCATATGTTGCAACACTTCTTCTCATGTAAGATATGAGATTAAAGAAAATCATGGTAGGATGAGGGTCCTCTAGCTCAGTGCTCTCCCTTCATCAATGGCTAACAACAGATTTTGGAGCAAGGTGATGAGAGGTGGGTATTCTCTCAGCTTTTAATGGACTGTGGGTTTGATGATTTTCCAGGTCAGAGGCTGCAATTTAAAGAAAGTCTAAATTTCTTACAGAACCGTCTCCTCTCTGATTTCTTTTTTGAATGTTGTAATTTTTAAACTAAATGTAACGATCTGATACTTATTCAGTTTCTTAATGTAAGTCAGAGCATAGCTTGTAATAACAAGGTATGTTCTACATCACTCTGCACTGACTGATAGTGAGCTAATGTGCTACATGAAGGGATGAGATACACCAGCAGAGATGTGAGTGAATCTAAGGTTTTATTCAGAAGCATCAGTGTATATATATCTCTACTCCTAAGAGCTTTCTTTTATAAGCTTTACAGTTTATAGGCTAATCACACTTCTCCAATAAATCTGTCCACTTGACATCTTCTGTTGTTCTCTCCAAAGCCATGGTAAAGGAGTGTGATAGGGTACAGTTCTTATGTGGTAGTAGAAGCAGAAACTCATGCATCTAGTTCCATCTCAGTTACACTCTGTCCAGACAGACACTGCTGCTGCTGCTGCTGGTCTTTGCTTAACTCTTACTCCAATACCTGTTACCCCAACAAGTAACACCACATAAAATGATATAGAGACAACTATTAAGCCTTGACAATGTCTGAGAAAATTTATCTCACATTTATTTGAGACCACTTTGAAGGTTTCGATAGTCTCTTTGGAGGTTTTGATAGGACTAGAATTTCTAGTCCTGAGTTTCTCCATGACTACCACAGGGTAAGTTGCTGTTAAAAGAATGAAAGGGGGATTTACATACGTTTATATGTACAAATGAAATACTCCACCAGTGTCCTAAACTGTTTATAAAAGGCTGGAAAAATTCATTACAATTGAATGCTATGAAAACACTCTTTTGGCATAGAATAACGGGCTCATTTCAACTGTCACTAGTATTCAGATTTTAAAACAACAGTTAATCAGAACTGATTGACTAAAATCAAATAATATGGAACTAGAAGAGGAAAAAATGCATGTCAATACTTAAGTTGCAACCTATTTCTAAAATTAGGCAAGGATCTGATTTGAAATCAGTGTCTAATGTCTATTTAATGGTAAATACAGCTTTTTAACCCAGAACAAGTTTATTAATGTTGATGTCAGATTAGTTTAAAGATATAATCCTCTTAACTGAAATGAAAATGTAATTTTCCTTTAAGTGTTACAGCTTCAAGAACTGAAATTAACAAATGTGGCACTGGTCAATAAGAGTCTTGGGCATATTGAACTTTTCTGAACCAGAATTATTTGGTCTGTCTAAGTGTCTTGTGTAATGTGGACAGTCATTCATTCAAAAATTCAGTAATTTTTAACTGATGAGCTTTCTAATTCCTATATTCTATCTGTGAGACTGGAAGTGTCAATTAATACTGTATTGTTTTTAATACTATTTGTGCACACTAGCTATGATTCATGTAGAGAACAATCTAAAGGATACCACAAAATTCAAAGTACACAGACTTAGCACTGATGTTAAATGTCTGAGTTTTGAGTGTAAAAACAAAACCTTTTGGCAAAAATTAATGAAAAATTACAGATTTTCATACCTTCCATGGAAAGAAATGAAGATGTCTGGGATTTAAGACATTCAAGAACAATAGTTACTGAGGATTTACTCGGATTTTCTATGTTAACAACACAAATTTGTCTACAAAACTCTTGTGCTTCCTCTTCCTTTTTTTTAAAATGTTGTTGTTGTTTTGTTATGTCACACTTCTGAAAATTTCAGATATCAAAAATTTTCTTAGAAAAGAAACCAAAAATGTTCAATGTTCAGGCATATTACAGTAAAAACGTTCTTTTATGTTTTCAGTGTGTAGAATAGAAACCTGTATTTCTTCCCTACTAAATCTAGAGATTGGCCAATGAAACTTGCTATGGACTTGCAAATATTTTATGTTCTATAAAGTCTTTTGTATGCTTGTTAGCCTGGAAAGAGCTTGTTATCTGCTGTTGGAGCATTCTATTTTTGTCTGCTCTATTGCTGTCTGGAGCTGCTGGCTGAGTTTCTCTGCTATACTATCAATAAATGACTACTGCTTGGGTGATTGAATGTCTACCCCTCCAAAATACCAAGAGGGCGTATTTAGAGAGTTTGTAGCCCAGGGAAAACCCTCTAAAGGCTGCAGAATTCTGTTACTCAAAGCAGCCAGATGCAATAGATTCTTTTTTTTTTAACTCAGGTGCAAAAGGAAGCTAGTACTGAAACAATGCATGCTAATGACAGAGCTTTATTAACAGACAGATTGAGCATTTTAAACTGCGTACTGTATTAAGAACTTTTTAAACAGTACTGTATTAAGAATATTCTCATCAAGTGCCAGCCCCACAGCAGTTCTTTTCTCTGAGAAAAGCATAAGTAAGCCCGATGGAATCTCAGTTGATTCTGTGTAAACGATGGAGGCACTGACTCAGACTGGCAGGGAATCCGAGACATTTATTCAAAGGAACTATCTGGTTTTATACACTTCTCCAAGGCACAGTATTTCCTTGTGTGGTGCTTTTCACTGAGCAACCTATCACACATTGCCATGTCAGTAACACACTTTCTTCCTGACCTCACCGGGGCTGATCACGCGTGTGTCAGCTTCCAGCGGGCTCCTCTCCACAGGGTTCGGCTGCGTGGCACCTCCTTCCCGCAAGGTCAGGCAGAGACCTGACCTTCTTTGTGCTGCCATGGCATTCTGCAGACATGTCCCACAGCCTGTAACTCAATTCTATCCTCTCTCCCTGCACAATTCAGGAAACTGAAGTCAGCAGGAGGCTGGCAAGGTACAGGTGTCAATTTTTTTCTGATATCAGCTTAAAGACACTTAACACTATGTAAAACTTACAGATATCCTAAAAATTACACTATTAAATATCTTAACTGGGCACCAAGTTTCCCAGAGAAGGTGAAAGACAGGAAAGTGTGATGGTTATGCTGTTCTCCCCTGAAGGTAAAAAGGAAGTAAGCTGTAAATGATCAGCATTAAGTGACAGATGACATGCTAACGTTGTTCCTGAAGAAAAAATTATCCTTTTATCAAAAACTACCCCAATTTTGAAATTCAGCATCATTATGAAAGCCATTATTAGAATAAAGGAAAAAACATTTCATCAAAGGGCATCTTTTATTACATCTCTGGGTTATGAGAATTGTGTCTCTCATTAAAACACTGATTATTTTCAGTTAGAAGCATTCCTTATAATTTCAAGATATCCTGTTTCACATAAATGCTTCTGTCCTTCAACTTTAATTTTTAAAAATCACAACATCAGAATAAAAGTTGTGATACCAGGCAATAGAAAAAAATTTTTAGAAAGAAAATAACTTGTCTGAATTTTTAGGGGGAAGATTTAAGTTGCTGTATAAGTTTGTGTTTTGTCTTCAGTCTAGGTTTTTCTTTAAAGATGATCCCTGCATTTGGGCCACTATAAATTTAGAAATACCGTATCAGCATTGCCTACCGTTGACTATTCTAAATCTCTTGGCTTCAAAAGAAACCTTTTGCAGATTGTACATTTTTGTTTATACATTATTTGGCTATCCTGCTTTTCCAGGTATATAATTTCAGAAGTTAGAAGTTTAAAGTCCTTAGTTCAAAGTGTGCTTAGTTGATTTGAGAAATATGAGTAGAGAAGAACAAATGGATTTTTCTTCCCTCCAGAGCAGCAATAAAAGAGACTCTTTGTTGCAGATACTGGAAAAAGGCCTAAGTAGAGAAAATTCAAATTATGCTGCTCCAATAGGTCCATCTTTCACATGAGGTTGCAGAACACAGGAGCAAGAACTAGCAGAGGAGTTCTACAGTACATCAGCTTCATTCCAAGTATGGGTAACATGTTGACCAGGCTTAGCTATTGTCTTTGCTTCAGATCTTTAAGCTATAAATTAGAACCATGGGTAAAAATGCTCAGGGCTCCTTTTCTCTATCTCCAGCTCATTCCAATATAAGGTAAAAAGTAGGTCTTATGTTCTTTTTCTTAAAATCTGCTAGGAATTACAAATTCAGTCTCTGGCTTTATTATAAAGTATAGTCTTTACTCCTTATTGTACATGCCAAAGTTCTGAGCTGCCTGAGGACTTTTTTTCTTAACTCTTCTCCTTCACAAAGGGAGAAAGGATCCATGTCCCAGTATCTTACTGTAACAACTGTTTACCTTTAGGATACTCACTTGGCAAATGGAGACCATTTTAGAGATTTTTATGGATCTCTATCCTAACCTCAGCACTTGATTATATAAAAAACAATTACATAAAACGTGTGCTTTAAATATGATACAATGCACTTTTTAATGTCTCTTATTCTGTACAGATTTTAAGAATGGGCATCACATCTCATTGGGTTCTGAATTGTTACCATTTTTGAAATGATGGCAACCAGCTGTCATCCAGATTGTCTCCCTAGTAAGAGATATAGGTTGGGAAAACAAGTTTTTTCTATCTTTCTTTATTGCAATTTATTTATTTTGTGTGGTGGCCACAACATTATTGTTGATAAATAGCAGGCAGAGAATGACTTTTTTTAAAGAAAGACCTGCTTTGATTCAAGGCTTCAGACCTTTCAATATGAAGATAACAAAAACAAGCAAAAACACATTGGTCACTGAAGGCTGATGTAATTTTTTGCCTCACCATTGAATAATAATCTCTCTTCCCACATTTTTAAAATTCCCAGATCTCAAGATAGGAATGTAAGGATTGAAGTCCTTCCCCTCATCCCAGAAGATTAGAATTGAGACCTCCTGAGTGACCTGAACATACAGAAGTTCCTGGGATCTCACAGCACGCATCACATGGTCCTGAGGGAGTTGGCTGAGATATTTGTCAAGATTTTCTTCATGTTATTTGAAAAGTCATGGCAATTGGGTCAGTCAGACACAACTTCAGGCCATGTCTGATACTTCTTTCACTTTCCTGTATAGCTAGGATCCCCTGTTCCCCTTTCAAACAGATTTTTTTCATAGAGAAAATGATATTGTAACTTGAAAATCTGTTGAGTGAACAGAAAAAATTGTGTATGGGTACATACATAGGCATTTTGCATTAGTGTGTCCACTACTGCAAATAATTCAAATAAAACATATGCAAACATAAAAAAAGAAAGAAAATACTTGCAATAGTTTTGTTCATCAAAATTCCTGATCTTCATTCACTGTTAAAATATTTCAGTGCTCACTGAACAGCTAGGAACTACAAAGGAAAAATGTAGAGCTTAGTGAAGGGTAGAATTTGTGAAAATTAATTAACCCTTTAGGCCAACATTTTATTGTAAAGATGAGTAATTTGCACCTACTACACACTGAACTCCATGTTTTCCAGGGAGTAAGGGTAGTCAGACAGTCTGAATTTAGATTATGTTTTCCCCTGCCATTGAGCATCTTTCTTTCATCCACTGGAAGACTCTAGACAGTTGACTTAGAATCTAAATATGTTCCAGCTCCACAGAGTGAAGGATGACACATCTGTGTAAACACCTTGCTATGGCTTTAAATATTATCTCAACACTCTCACCAATGGTCTTCAGCCTATGAATAACGTGGACAATAAAATTTGCCTGTTTATATCTTGATGGTCCTGGTGTGCCTAAACATTAACATAAGAATGAATTCTTTGAAGCTGTGAGACCAAAAAGCATATTAAAAGACACAGGAAAAGTATGGAAGCACATAGACCAGAGTGTAAACTATAGGAGGAATATGGCTTCTCAGGATATTAGGTGAAAGACTGATATAGACAAGGTAGTCCAAAAATTTTCTTTAAAAAAACTATTAAAAGATAAAATTTTCAAGTGAAATTTACTCCTGCAGCTTTCTCTTGCCTCTCATCACACAATTTTGTGTTGATAGGTTTGACTTTATACTAAAGAAACTGCTTACCTCAAAATTTTATCACCTTTGCTACTGTGATCCTAATGCCCAATTCTTAAGGTTTATTGTGATTCAACTAATTTGAAACAGAAACTGCGAATAAACAATAATAAAAAGTACAATGATTTCCAACAACATCAACAAAAACAGAAAACTTCCCAGTGGAAGCTTCTTAATCCTCTTAATTTCTAATTTTTTCCCACTTCTGCTTTCAAGATTAGAAATATTCTAATTCTTCAAAGGTCACTATTCTTACAAGTTTGTATCCATTTTCACAGAGACATCATGTCAAGCATATTTTTATTATTTTAAAGACACATTAAATGATTAGTCCATTTTTATAATGACTCTGTGCATCTCAAGTCAGGACTTGTGTTGAAACAGCCTCATTAGTTGTGTTTCCAGTCAGTGAACATTTCATAAATAATATTATGTCAAAGTAAAGAAAAATCCCCCACCAAAAGAGAAACAAATAATAATATTTCAGCAAAAGAACCAGACCTCATGAAGTTTAGTATAAATTGTGATGAAAAGAAAAGTAAAAGCCATTTCTGAGCAGTTTACATGACCTGAAAGGTTGTTCTTTTATTTATTTTTTTTTTGTTCCAGTTTCAGGCCAATGTGTTTCTTCTTGCATTTTGAGTGAATATATGTGAAATATGTGGAGTTCATTTTATTACAGGCACGTGTCCTGGTTTGGGATAAATTTGCTTCCTCTAAAGGGCAAAATTCAGAGCCCGTCATCCAACTGGTTCAGCAGATAACATCCTTCAAAAAAAGTGGAAAAAATGTTTATTTAACCAGCAAAGTACTCACAAAAATGAGGAAATGAATAATATTAAACAATGGAACCTCTCGTAGTTCCGAAGAGATGCCAAATTCAGGAAGTCGTTCTGTGGTCCAGAGCAGCTCCTTCCGTGGGGTGTGGCTCGGCTATCCCAGCCTCTCTCTCGGTCCCTCTGGGCCACAGCGCAGCTTGGGAGGGAGGGGAGCCCAGGCTGTTCTGTCCTGCTCTTCTGGACCAGAGGGAAGCCCAACAGCTCCCGAAAAAAAAACCCAGTCCTGGAAAAAAACCTTTCTTGCTGTAGCTAATGAGGAAAGTCAGCAAAGAAAAGCAAGGAAAACTCGCTGTTTGTTTCTCTCTGCAGCGGAGAGTTCGGAGAGCACTGCCGCTCGGAGAAAGCTGAACTCTTATCTCTGTGCTCTGAATACAGCGCGAAAGAATCCCATCGCTTCCCCCGTTCTCTGCCTCTGGCCCTAGCTTAAAGCTGCACAAGACCCATTTCTGAGCAAAAAGACAGATGATGGGGATACCAGCATCATAAAGCTACCGCAGGACAGTATGGAACAAGTTATTTTTAAATAACAGAATGAACAAAATCATTAGAGTATTCATCATGCCATTACAATGCAATACTTGAAGCAAAACACAAAATATTGCTCTTTTGCTTACCAATGTATATGAACAACCTTCAGAAACACAAAAAGCATGTTTCAAATAATTTTACAGTCTTACACAGAAAGCACCTAACTTTATTAAATACTAATATGTTGAAATACCCAAACTACAATAAATTTTGATGTAACTATTATAAATAAGGTATCATTTTGCCTGTAACAGAAGCTTTAACAGCATCATGATTATCAGATAATTCTAATGCAAAAGAGTCAAACACACCAATGTTGAAAGGAGTGTAATAGAACTTGAAATTTGTGATTGATCCTTACTGTGTGCCAAGGTCTTGCTTCCAACTGTAATTAATGCTACTCTGAATTTAAATTTTATATTCCTTGGTTTTCTCTGGCCAATAGAATATTGATATAATGAAATAAAGTCTTTTTATACACAAAACATAGGACTGATTTAAAATGACTTTCTTAGAACTCTGTTTGGGAACAAATTTTTCTAAGATCTGATAAGGAAACGTTATTTATTCACCTCAGGCTAAACAACTGGCAAAGCATGTATCAATATTAGTAATTTTTGGAATTAATTCTATCTTTTTGCCAATATACCCAGTTTTCATTATGGCTTCCAAGTTTTCCCTGACAATGCCAATTCTATTTCCAAGCAGTTCACAGAAACCCTGTCACTAGTTCAGTGACAGAAAATGCAGATATTCTGTAAATAATGTGTTTACCATCCAGGATTGAATTAATCACCTTGCACTGGGCTCACAAAAGCTCTCTCTCACCCTGCTAAACCACAAACTAAAATTTTACCTTGTGAATGTGTCCTTTTGGGGAGCCTGTGTGCTGAAATAAACTTCACCAGCATGAATAACTAGGGACAGTATGGCTCAATAGCAGTAACTGCTGCCTCTGGTACAAATGAGTACATGAAACAGCCCATGGACAAAACTGATTAACTCCTTCTACTTTAAATGCAGTTGTGTGCAGAAAAATGACTCTTAAAATGTCAATTTTGAACTTTTAACTAATATTTTGCATTTTCAGTTTTTGAATGTGTGTGTAATTCAAACACCTGCATTCCTTGTGAGACTTCAAAGACATACAGGACACACTGGGTGGGTTCGTTCTTTCAACTCCATGGATCCTTGCAGTTATCCAACACGGAAAACTATTAGGAAGCAGTTAGAAACTTTCCCTCATTAATCTGACACACAATTTGCCTAGGGGATCATAATTTCTGAGTACACTTGATCATAATTTAGGAGAAGTAGGTAGTCTTTTATATATTGCAGATCTAGACCATCTTTTTTCTGTAAATAGGGACTGAGATTGAGAACTATCTGGAAATCCAATATATTTTTTTAAATTTTTTTTGCTACTGCTGTGGAGCTTTTGATGAGACTGTGAATTTTCCTCACTCTCTTTAAGCCAGAAAAATTTAGCAACCTACTTCCAGTATTGTGTTTCTCCCATTTTAGGGCTGTAAAAATTGACTGGGTTTGCTTGAGACACTGGTTCCTGAGATAATGAATGCTTTTGGAATGAATTTTTCACCATTTATTTTTAATAGCATATTTTTTAAGTTTTTAAGACTTGCATTTATGATTTAGTGGCTTATGTGTTACAGTGCTAGTGCTACATTTACAGCTGGACCTGATGATCTTAAAGGTCTCTTCCAACCTTGAGGATTCTATGATTCTATGATAATAAAACCATTTTTTTCTGATCTCAATCTTTTGATGGATGTGAAAAATAGTAAAGTAATATGACTTTCACTAAGACTTTTTCTTGATTTAGTATGGCCTGTTTCACAGTGCAGTCTGCTGTTAGTTTGCTGCAATTATTCAATAAGCCTAAGTAAGGTTTTTAGGTCTAATATTTGTGAATGCTTTTCTTTAATCAGACTACAAGCTACAATTAGCAGTTCTGATTACTTAAACAGCGAGTTTTATAAAGATAAACCTTACTTGATTTCATTGATATGATTTTTAGACATTCAGAGACAGCAGAGAAGTACTGACGTAAACTAAAGGAAATCCATTAAATGTAATACGCATTTCTTGAAAACTGAAGAATTATTGATACATATGTGGTTCTATAGTATGTATGTGCACTATTTGATTTCCAAAACTTATTACTGAATATACAGCATATGAACAACCAATTTGATTTGATTTGATTTTTGGGATCTTTGATTACATTTTGTCAAAAGGAATGTTGTGTGTTAGACATGCCATTATGTATCTGGATACCTGTGAAATAATTTTTGTAGAGGTTGGATTTGGCTCAACACTTTAAGAACCACATCAATAGTAAAGCAAAATAAAACCCACATATATCTTTAAAAGTATGCAAATATGCATTCTGTGCTTTTCCCAGCCTAAAGTCTATGCTTGTGCAGAAAGTGCCCATATAGTGCACTGAGCTAAAGAGCTTCAGGAAATGTCAATCTCACCTAAATTCATCAGTGAGTTTTCCTCACCAAACAGCTCTTCAGATGTAGAATCCTGCTAAGTCTTCCTTGCAGTAGAATTATTTGTGTTTTAAATAATTTGTGTATGTATACAGAAAAATCTTAATGAAGTAAAACCTTTCTCTATTCTTTTCACTTCTATTCCATTTGATGTTGACGTATTTCTGAAATAGTTTATATAATCAATGTTCATAAGTAGGTGCTTAGTGCTAAGATTTGTCTGCACTAAGAAGCGCATTCTAGCATATTTATCTATGAATGCCTAGATAATATGTTTTAATGACTAGATGATGATGATGATCTAGTTTTATTAACTGTTTCATCACAAAAAGCATTATTACTGAAAATATTGATTTGCCATATTGTACAAAATAATCAGCTTCTTGGATTTATATAAATAGGTTATAATCTTGTTTTACAGATAATAGTTTCAAGGAAAGTTTTAGAAAATCTAGATATATCAGCTGTTGCTTAATTGTGACAGTTGCTCAGCTGTTGCTTAGATTTCTAAATCTATACTGCCTAATACTTTAAGAATCTTCAGTAAGTGTTTTTAAGGCCTGACAACAATTTCTTAGTAATTTTGGACAATATACTAGCTAGAGCAGTCAAAATATATTTCCCTATGAGTATTGCACTTCTTTCACTAGAAATATAACCTGGATTCATGTTTTCATCTTCTAAAGGGGTTGATTTGATAGTTTATCACTTTTGCATTAAATTTGAGGTTTCCATTCAGTTTGATGAGGTTCACAATACCCAAATGCTGGGTACTAGCCCCTCTTGTGCAAAAGCTTTAACCCAGCACATTGAACCCTAAGAGTCTGGCTAGGAAAGAGGACAGACATGACCATTTTCAGGCTGTCCCCAGTCACAGTTTCTCTTGGCACTCGGTTTTTGTAAATAATTCATATTTCACATTAACAAGTATTAAACAAAGGATATTTTATTTTTCTTAAAACTATTCTTACTCAAAGACTTTCTCTGTGTACTTGTTTTACTTATGAAGAAAAAAACTCCTTTTAATTATTTATTTTTCAAAGTTTTCAAAGAGAAATGTGCCATTTTTGAGATTTTAAGTTCATACATATTGCGAATGAAGTAGTACATACTTAGGAGTTCCATTCAGCTTACATCCCTTTGAGTGCTGAGAACAAATTAAAACATACAGAATGCCTTAAATTCTGATAAAAAAATTTATTACACTGTGCCGGAACAAAAATAGTGGAGAGGAGGAACTTCATTCATTGTAGCATTCCAAATTTTTAAACTTCAAAGATTTTTTGATTGCTTTCTCTATAATTCTGTCCTCTTGGTAGGCTATATTTGTGTTAATATCTGTCTGTGATTAAAGCCAGCAAAAAAGGTATTCAGTGTTTTTCTTTTTACAATATATTGTTTTAGGCACAATGCTGGGAAAATAGAGTATAGAATTTTGTGATTTAGTGGTTGATGTAATGCTATGATTTAATGTCAAAGCATTTATGTATCAGATGACAAAAGAATAGACTAACCCTATTGCTATAGAATGATGCAATCTTTTAAGATAAGACCCTGAAAAAAAAATATTCATCATTACGCTGCAAAATTTCATTATCATATCACTGTTATTTGGCTAGCACGCTTTAAATGTCTACCTTTGATTAGGTCCAATGACATAGGTAAAGTGAATCCCACTTTTTATTACATTTTTTCATCATACATACTTGCACCATCAGCTCCTCTTCTGCACAGGAAATCTACCTCCAGCATGTGTTTCAGTGTCTCTCAAGGTAGAACAGGATCGTTAGTTAGATATATGTTTATAGTCTAAATTATGATTTTAAAAAAATATTTATTATTTAAATTCACTGAGTGACTTCGCAAAAATCCATATCTTGGAACTTCTGCTAACAAAGACATGTCTCAGGTATGCTTATTTTAATCTGTCAGTCCATCAGAAAAGCACATGGGATTATGCTTTGGAGTGTGTTAACAGCTATTAGCATATAGCTGGTAAATAATTTGAGGGATAGTATACTCTGGCTGCAGAACTTTTAAACTTTGAGAATTTGGCTGGGCTATTTTGATTGTAAATTGTATATTTAATAATGACATGCATTTAAGATGCAAAGCAATAAACTACCATTTCTACATTGAAAATGTTTATTATTTGTTGTACTAAAAAGAAATATGAACTAATCAAAACACCCTGCCTCAGTTTCCTCCATGACAAAGAGGCAGTGCACAGATATTTGCAGAGATAGAATTTTCAAACTATGATGAAAGATACCACATTAAGCTGGGCAAGAAATTTGGTAAGCTAACAAGATTGTGAGGTAAATGTAAATTTTTGAGTACTGAACTTCAGTATATTGGAATCAGATGTGGAGAATCTACACAGATAAAAGAGGCTAATCACTAAGGAGTGCAAGTCTTATATGGAAAACTATGAAAGCTTTTAGGTTATCACAAGGCATAGATATACCCTGAGATATAATTTAGAAAGGATCTAGTGCTTCCGACTCTGCAAACATATTATGAGGCAAAACTGCGAGTGTCTTTTATAAGATCTGGGGTTTTTTTTAATGTCTCTCAGTTTCTTCCATTCTCCACAATACTTGTTATGATGCTCATACTGACAGAAAATATTATTAATTCTCACCTAAATTTTCCTCAAGCATATAAAATTATTAACAAATCTGCTGCGAAGTTTTTCTGCCATCTGACTTCCTCTCAGAAATGGAAGGACAATTTTGTGACATAATTAAGAAATTCTACATGTATCCATTTAGATATACACACATTATGATGATTTTCTACCTAGTATTGCAAGTCAGAGATTAATTGTAATTATAACCCACTAAATATCACTTGCATATGTCCTAAGCTAAGATGCTAGTGGGAAACATTCTGAGCTAGTGCTGAATTTTTTGCTGTTCTGAGACTATAAATCTTGCTAAATGTAGAAGCAGAAATCAGCATGTAACATTGTTTCCTTCACTATTTGTCTTAATTGAAAGACAGGTGTCTGAAGGTGGGAACCTCCTTTGGAATGGAAAAAGTATGACCCCCTTCCCTCCCAATGATTATAATTTTGAAATTTAGGGACTTTCAGGCAAAGATATGGGAAAAAGAATAACAGCTCTTTACTTGCCGAGAGCAAGAGAGAGAGGAACTGAGCCCAGTCCCTAACCCTCCGAATTCTCATGGTATCTCTGCACTTCCAAAGAGAAAACTCCCCAGGTAAGAGAGTAGCCAGCTGCAACCTTCTCCCCTCCTTGGCCATTTCTGTTGTCTCTTAAGTATCAGTTATCTTCTTAGCAACAAATGGGAAAAAATTCCCTAAAAGAAATTAAAAAAAAGAAGAATCCTAATCATCCTCAACACCACTGAGATATATATTAACCTAAAATTACTACTTTTTGTAATAATGTTGATTTTTTCCCTTGTATATTGTTTTTATGGATTCTATCTCATCCTAAAATGTGCATATGATTTCACTACCAATATGAATAACACATAGTGAATCATTTGATAGAGACACCTTGTCTTATAAGCATTTGTCCATTCCTTTGAGATTGTTCTTTTATTTGAAATCAAAATTCATTAAACACTGTGCTGCAATAGTGTAAAAGTGCAAAATACTTGAGCAGAACTATCAGCATGCACTTTAATACTCAGCTGATGTACAGTAGGCCAGACCAACTTAGCCATGCATTTTGGCAGCAATGAAGACAACTTCCTGCATTTTATCAGGGTCATTGTGCTCCATAGATCAAGGGAAGTGATTATTCCTCTTTAACTCAGACAAGGGGCTAAACAAATAAATTCAATAAACCTTGAAGAACATTCAGTTCTGATATTTTGATATGTGAACATGCTGGGTTGACAAAAAGACATGCAAAGTCCTTGGTGATGTGCCCAGTGTAGCAGAAGGTCATGGACGGGGAACTTTATTTGCAGAATAGGGAAGTAATATGAGTATGTTTTGGCTTGGTCACATATTTTGTGTATTAGTCACCACAGAGAGACTATGCAGACTGTTCTGGCTTCCGGTTTGCTTATTATTGAGGTTTTTTTATTGCATGCTTTTTATCTGCTTACTTGATTACTAAAAATGTATTATATTAGTATTATAAAAATATATAAATGCAGGTTTTCTCAGTAAATATCCTGCAGGCTGTATGAAATGGTTAAGAATGTAGGTGATATAGTGTATCAACATGCAAAGTTGAGTAACAGGTATCTAAATTTGGGCATTTTGTGTCATCTATACATTACATTGTGATTATTAAGTCTTCCCAATTTTGGTTGTTCTCTAGCTAGAACACTTCTTTTAAAATATCGAAATGTATTAGCAATCAAAATAAAATACTTGAGTTTTGCTGTTGCTGTTGGTTTATTTATTCACAGAAAAGTAGTGTTTTGTTTTCTTTTATTCTAGGATTTTATTTTAGGTATTTTGAATTTTACCTATTCTGAATATGTTCAATATCATATTTGATTTAAAAATTATTATTAAGTCTACAAAAGAAATCTGTCATATATTCAAAACAATTTTTATCCCTTTGCAAAAGTGCAGAGACAAGAAAGGACTGTAACACCAGACTTACACATGAGGTGCATCAAAAGTGTAAGCATATAATTGATTATTGATGAAATTACATTCCAGGTTTTGCATTATCTCTTTGAAAGATGAGAGCTGTGAAACTGAATTCCTGAATTCCCATCTGCTGGCATGGAGAGGTGGGAAGTACAAAAGAAAAAAAGGAGGAA